>JARVGW010000624.1:19963604-19973696 GCA_031762495.1 Anablepsoides rubrolineatus | reverse complement strand
CAGATGACGGAAATCCGTCCTGGCCACGTTCAAAGTGACGGAAATCCGTCGTGGCGACGGAGAACTTTAAGCCCTGTTAAGATTATGATTTAATTAGGAAACAGGTAACAGAGCAACAGAAGCAGGAATTTTCAATAATGTCAGATTTGTTTTCAATTTGCTGTTCAGAAAAAAGGACAAATCAAGTGTTTGGAAAAGAAAATGCTTTTGCTTCGGTTGGATTATGTGAAAATTTGGGTTGTAGCTGCAAAGATTTTCCCGTAAAAGCACACAAATCTGTCTGCCAACACAACGGATTCTTTTGTTTTGTAAAAGATCCAGGTTTAATGCATTAGCAGTGCCCACCATGACAGCTTTTACTCTTACTTAAAACAAGCCCCATACCTCGAGGACAGTGTTTCTGCTTTGCTATCTAAACTGCTATCAGTTAGAGGAGGAGGAGAAGGGAACGTGGCAGATTATTTAACTAAACCAGAACAGACTAAAGCTTTATTGTTGCACTGAGCAGACAGGGATATATCAAAGCACGGTATGTTTGAATAATAAATACCACACCTGAGAATTATCATTTTAAGATGACTCTTATTGCTGCTGGAGAAAAAAATTGCTCCACGCGACGTTCAACACAAAGAAGAGTCTGTTGCTCGGGAAGAGAAACATTATCCAGAGTCTGGGGGCTGAGGTGCAGAGTTTCATTCTCACTCTAACTTCTCAGATACTTTAGGTGATTTTGACTTTTAGAGCACAGAACTTATCATTTTCTAAAAGGTTGGAAAAACATACAGATAAAACTGCAAAAAAAAAAAAAAAAAACAGGACATTTGTGAATCATTAACTGAAATTAAACAAAACGTTTTGGATTTAGTAAGGGGATTAGAGCACCAAGTCTAAACTCATCAAATGAAGAGTGAAAATTATTTGACATTACAAACTTGAGCTTGACTTTTGTTTACCTACATAAATGAATTCTAATTTAGGTATTAACCGTACTATGCTATTTGCTTTTTAGGCTTTTCTAGACTTTTGTGCTCCTGCAAACTCAAGGTTTTTAGGGAATGAAAACTCGCTCCTTCAAAAGCCCTTTTTTGCAAATGCACTACTAAATATCAGACATTTTCCAGAGAGGAAGCACACGAGAACACACACACTCACACTGTTTCCTCTGGACATTTTGAGGGGAGGAAAAAAAACTCTGAGCCAAATGCTCAGCAGGTGAAACAATGTGTGAATGTAGCAGAAAATGTTTAGCAGATCTGCAGCATTAGAGATTGGCAGTTATTTGTAAATGTTCAAAATCTAGTTTGAAAAAATTTATGGAAACATTAAATATTTTATTTTGTTAAATCAACACCTGACAGCATCCATCCAATTTTAATTCAAATTTTGAGCGAATTTTTAAAAATTTTGCAAAAAGGAAAAAAAAAGAAGAAATGGCTTGAAGCGAATCAACCAGGCAACGCAAAGTGTAATTACATCAGACGCATGGCTGTAATAAACAGAAAGTAGAAGTCGCAAACTCGCAAGGATCTCAGGAGAATGGAGAGAAGTTATCAGGAAGGTGTTGCTACTATCAGGAAAGTTGTACTTATTCTGTCAGATCAACTAGTTTTGGCGATGTTACATGAGAAAGAAATGCAATTCTCTTCACGTGACGAGAATATCTGAGTGGCGCTGAAAATGCCACCATTTTCAGCGCATTTCAACCTTTGTGGTTTAATTTGAAAGTAAGTGAAAATTATGAGCTCAGCTTCACTGCCAGATCACAGGCTCATCAATCAATTGGACCATGTTAAAGGAATATAAAGACCTCCCAGCTTAAAAGAAATAGCAGCAGCACATGTCTCTGTACCTGAAGCCTTTGCTCCATTAGGAGTTTTAAGCTGCAGAACTTGAGGGGAGTAAATTTTAATTCACCGAAAGTCCCAACTGTTTAGACATGGTCCTCATGAGCATTTAAATATAAATATCTGAAGAAAAATGTAATCATTTACAACAAATTTGTTGCTTTTGCTTAAACTGTCCATCACTACTTAGCATGCTAGCCCACATTTGGTTTAAAAAAACGTTATCAAAGTTAGAATAAACAACAAGTAGCTGCTATACAAATCTTTACCAATAAGCAATCTAGTTATTTATTGATTAAACATAGGGCTGATCAGAACTTACTGTTCTGAGGAAATCCGTGTCAATCAACAAATAAGAGCTGCTCTGCTAGAGTCAGAGTTAACGGTACATGCTTTTGATTTCTGCAGTGTACTGTGCTTGTGATAAAAGGCTGGAGTTGTTCTGTCAACATTTTCAAAATGAGAAGTTTGTGTGTGCATGTGCCTGTAAAAAGGAAAGAGAGTGAACTGCCTGGCTTTCATGTCCAATAAAGTGGTGTAATTGTGACAGCTACCCATTTTATTTTTATTTCTTGTGAGATAAATCATAAGATGACAAACTGCAGCTTTGACTAAACATAATGCTTTAGGCGGTCAAATCCACCTCTCCTGTTGCCGAAAAGGCAGGTGTGTGGTGAAAATCTGATATAGAACCTGCACAAAAATATCAGATGTAGTATTTTTTACTAAAACTGACACACTGTTCATTTCATTTTTCAGATTATCTGTTGTTTAAACTGACAGCTGCTTCCATTTCACCATCCTGAGCACCATCCTCTTCCAGCTAATCAAGGCTACCATTCTCCTCTCTCATCTACTGTATCCATTCCTCCCTCACAGCCAGCGGCTCCCCAGATAATGGTACAGTTCTCATAACAATTATTACTTCAAATACACAATATCCCCTGAGAAACTCCAGGGAGAGAGAAGCATTTCATTGTTTCTTCCTTGTCATCTTTCTGCCCCTCGTACGCTCGCAACATCAGTTCAAAACACGACGATCCTTTATGGAATATAACAAGGTCCGACTGAGACTCGCATGGTGTCCTTCTATGAGCCTCTTGTATCTAAGGATAATAGCTATGCATTCAGCTCACAATGAAGAAACAACTAAAAAGGTAAAAAAAAATTAAAATAAAAAAGAGACGAGCAACAGATTTTTCATTTGTGACTACAAAGGGTGGGCTGTTCCCTCCTCCTCTCACGCAGAGAACTTGTGCTGAGGCGGCTCATCAGCACGACAAAGACAACTGGGAGAATGCAGCCTTGTTCTACAAAGGTTAACCTCGAGGGGACCTAACAACTTCAGACTTCTCATTTTGGTGCTTCCACTGAACACTTGCCACAGAGGATTGAGGGCCCCAGGATTCCCCTGGATTTAACCTCTAATATCTGAGGTCACCCCCGCCTCCACCCCTCCCACTACAGCCAGTGGTGACACTTGTGAGCGCAAACACCCACGCACACACCTCCCCACAGATGCACACAGATTCTAAGTCTGGACGTCTGCGGCCTAGCCTGGGAAAACTTTGGCTACTGATGTAGGACAAACTGAGTTATTTCTTAAAACGTAAACATCACAAAGCCATAAAGTCTGGTCAGAAACTTCATTCACGTTTGCTTTTCTCAGAATCCTGTATCCTTCAATTAGAAATGTATAAGCAAAAGTTTTGTTACCTATTAAAAAAAACTGCCCAAAGTGGCTGAAAATAAGATAAGGCTACATTCAATTCTGATGTTCTGAAAAAAATCGGATCCTTTGGCGTGAAAGTTCCCATTAAATTTTAAATGTGACCTCCATCAGACTCCAGTGTGAACTCTCTACGCCACTGATGTGACCCACATGTTCAGAAAACGACCTGACGTCTCATTCAGCCGGCTGTTTACAGAGTTAGCACGAATGCTACTTGTAGCATATCGATTCTGAAGTAGGGTTGGGCAATATTGGCAAAAAAATTAATCACGATTAATTGGGGTATTTAGCCGATACCAATTAATTTGACGATTAATCCTCTGGAGTCCCTGGACACCCTTATGTCCTTGTCACATGACCAATTTAGTGGGAAAGATTTGCTTTTCATAAAAATCTGTTCCAAATTGTGTCAAAATTACAGACTTTATGCTATACTTCAAATTTTAAATTGTGTTGATAGATAAATAAATTAAAGAACTTTTTTTCATCATATTTGAAGCGAAGAGGAGCACCGAGTGGACTCTGCCTGGTAGCATTAATCGTATTATTCAGTTAATGCCAAAAAGTAATCGATTAGTGTTTTTAATTGCACAAGATACGATTATGCCCAACCCTATTCTGTCCTAGTCTGGACGTTACTATCATACAATCTACATGGAAAAACTAAAAGTAAAAAGATGAAGCAACTGGACTTCTGATTTGGAGCTACATATTTAAACAGCTTAACTAGAGGTTAGGGTCTTATCCAACCTTCACCCCCACCTCACTGATGAAAACGTCACATGTAATGGGACAAGATATCCGATTCAGTACCACATACTGAAAAGGTCTGGGTCGGATTAAAAAAAAAACCGGATTTGTCACGTTCAGACAATCATTAAAAATAATAATAATAAAATAAAATGTCAAAAAATCAGATTTGGGTCACATGTGCCTGCAGTGTGAAAGTAGTCTAAAGAAGATCTTTATGTGATTGAGAGAGTCCAACGATTTTGACGTCGTATTTGTGCAAATTTAGAGTTCATGAGTAAAGTATGCAAAAAAAAAATGCTTTGTTTACATTGTGTGCGTACCTGCATTTCAGAATTGCAAATCTGGAGCAAACTCTTTAAAACAACGTTTTCCACACAGTTCAGGATAACCTCTCTCTCTATTCGTGACAGTTTTCATGACTGCCTGTACTAAAACTTTGTGATTTTAACTCTTGACATTCAAAGGGGGAAGCAAGTCATTAAAAAAATCAACTTGAGTGGCTCATTTCATAAATTTGTAAAATTTTGTTCGCCGCCTTTATTTTTTTATTTTTTACATCATCTTGTGGTGGGGTAGGGTTCTTTTATCAAATATCACTGATGATCACAAGCAACATGAGAACTACACTATTCTCAGAGGTGTAAGTCTAACAACATGCTCGATGTGAGTGCAAAGCTGATTTATGCAGTGTGCAGGGCCCCAAAAACAACTCTCAGGGGTCCACCCTCCTGTTCTGATTCCTCCAGGCTCAAATACTTGCCTGAACCACATTATACATTTGCTTCAGCTTAATTTATTTCTGTTTCTTTGATTGGTTGGATTAGAAAGCCCTGTTATAATGTGGTTGTAAAAGGCTTTCCCCTTCATAAATAACCAAAAATAATAATAAAATAATAAAAACAAAAAAAGCCCAGTGGTTTTATAATAAATTCAGCTCCGGATTTCATGTGACTTTAATTATAAGACTAGGCTGCAGTTTCTTTTTTTGATTTATTGGAAACTGTGGCGTTTCTTGGAAGCAGATCTGTTCATGAATTTTATTCATGTTATTATTATTACTGTGCTGCAGTAAAACTATCAGCTATGCAGTTTTCCCTGAGCCCTGCTCTTTAAAAAAAAACACACACACACACATAAGAGGTGGAGCTGCTACCACACTAAATACTACAAAGTTGAATAGGAACCCACCTGTAAAAAAAAAAAAAAAGAAATCAGGTGGGAGAGCATATACTACTAAACCCAAAGCAGTCACTGTATTATTATTATTTGCAAACATGAAATAGTAGCATCCAACACAACAAGGTTATAAAAAAGCAGCTTCTCCTGTTGGAACACCGTGCACCTACTCTTTATTCTTATGGACTTCACTATTCCTTTACCAGCAACCAGATCCGCGCTGATCCCTCCTCAACCTTGAAGGCGGGTTGTGAACCCCTTCCTAAAAGCCGAAAAAAAGCAGGTAAAGCCCCCCCCCGCCTGCCCGCACGACGCACCGCTATATGTGTCGGAGCCAAAGCGGCGCAGAGAAGCGAGCGAACCTGCAGAAACAAAACGCTGCGCACAGAAACTGATCACCGCGGCTCCCTGCCTGCCTGCCTGTCTCTACAGTAGCTCCCCTGTTCTCTGCTCTGCACAGACTGCACGGTGCTTGTTTTCTGCAACACTGCCAAAAAGAACATCACTAAAAATAAAAACTGAAATAAGCTCACCATTGTGAAGACGCGTCCATCGCAGCAGGCCCGTCCCGTTGACAATTTACCAAATGAGTGCGTTAGCCTCCAAACACCCCCCCTCTCTCTTGTTTTATCCCTCTGCTTGTTCTTTTCTTCTCCCCTCGGTTTAACAGGAACCAGAGCAGGCGTATTTCCACTATGCACGACACGGCACAGCCCTCCTCCTCCTCCAGCTCCTCCAAGGTGCTGCTGCTGCTGCTTACAGCGCACTCACAGGGGCGCACATGGATGAGAAAAGGCAGCCGTCCAAGACGCCCATTAACAGGCGCAGCCCGCGAGACTGAAACGCCGCGGAAAAAAAAAATAAAATCCCTCCGGGAGAGAAAATACGAGCCCAACACGGAGAGGGAGATGAGATGACACGCAAGTCCCCCCACCGATATGTGCGTCTGAAGGGGAAATGGTGAGGCTGCTGCTCCCACCCACCGACCCCCCCTCACGGTTTACAATTACGAGTTTAGGGGGCGCGAGGATGAGAGAGTGAAAACGAGAGAGAGAAAGAGGGAGCGCGCGTGGTCGCCCCCTTCGGTTTGAAGCTTTCAAATATCCGCCCGGTGGGTTTCTTTTTTTTTTTTATACACTAGCTGTCATAATCCTAAAGGGGATTTTCAAAAGTCCAAAGACTTTACGTGATTAACCTTGAGCGCATTATGTTTAATACTAATTTCCCTCACACGGGCTTTTCTAGAAAGAAAAATCCACCAACAGCTGAACTAATTAGAAAAACAATTAAAGGTAAGGTACTCCCTGCAAGGTGTGAAACCAGACCTGAAAAAACACCAAACGGTGCAGTTTGAAAGAGTTTCCTCAGTTAAATGTTGAATACAGTCCTGAGGTCTGTGTCCACTGTAAACAAATAACTCAGTGAAAAACGTGGGAGTTGCATGAGCTACTTTGTGTAGAAACTGAGAGTCAAGACGCTAACAAATCCTGCAAAATCATGAGATATTAGAAAAAATTCTGCATCAAGTTCATTTTAAAGTTTGACCAAAAGGATCTTGGTGAAAACTCTGACATGATAGAGATGTTCCACCGATTTCCTTTCCATTGGGCAGCACGTATCCAAAAATTTGTTGCACTAACCCTAAAGCACTAACTTTAATATTTAGGTCCCCTAATTCTAAAGCACTAACACAATTAAAAATTTAACAAAAGCTAACTGTAAAGCACTAAAATATCAGCTGACAATGGAACATTCCTCAGAGTCAACATATTTTCTGTGTGCAGAATATTGTTAATATTTCATCTTGTGCAGTGGTTCCCAAAGTTGGGGTCGGGACCTCTTTGTGGGTCACAAAACATCAAGTGAGGGTCCCCAGATGATTTCCAGACATCAATTTAAATGCAATAAAATGCTAATGGATTATTTTCATCATGATTATTGCATTTTTTTAAAAATAACCATAAATTAATAAAAATTAGTATCATAGTTAGGTTTGTTTATAGTTGTTATTCCCAAGTTTAACAGAGTTATTAGCAATGTTTGCTACGTAAACAAGTAATATCTGGGTTCACGAGTGAAGTCATCAAATGTGGAAAATTAGGAAGCAAGTGCAGCATTACTTCCATTACACCATAAAAAACAATAGCGGAGCGCCGTAGACATAGAGCATGTCACAATTTTGCAACAATCTTTCAAACCAAAGCAGAAAACAATATAAAACATTTAAATAGATTTTGAAAAGAGCATTAAAAAGTGCCAGAAGATCAAAAAAACCTGACCTGGGCACTGGTGGGGTGGGACAATGCATTTACCGAAGTAATATGGATGTAGTTTAGGCAGTTTTTAAAAAATAAGTAATATAATAAAACTATTAAAATTACTTACTGTTTAATTATCAAGTACTATAAAAATTAAAATTTCCATCTACAATGAAAATACAATATTTACACACTGACTGAGCACGTGCCACTGTACCCAGGTGGAAGAAAAAATAGTTCTCTTCAACCGCATTGGTGCTTCATGGTCAAGATTTCAAAGATTTACTTTCCAGTGTTTCTGTTAACGATATTACCGGAAATGACTGAAGTATCAAATTATCAATATTTTGACATTTTGGTTTTAGTATTGGTTCCTCAGCATAAATTCTGGTATTGGTGGTTCCTGTATACATCAACATAATCAAATTTTCCTCAACTTATTTCATCATTTCTAAATTATTGACACTCTACATGTGTATTGTGCAATTATTGTTTAAAGTAGTCTTTGTTCTAATTAATAATTAAATGTTTGGGAAGGTAAATGTGGCGACAATCAACCGTGTTTGACTTTTGTTTGGGAATCTTTCTGAATATTTATGAAGGATCAACAACCTCCACGCTGCACATCACCTAATGTGATGCTTAAAGATCTGAAACTGTAAAAAGGTTTACGTGATAAGTCCCAGCTTTAGAGGAAAATCAAGTCCCAATCCTAAAGTACAAACAAATACCCCCGACGTACTTGTAAACCGGTTCTTCTAAAAACTTTGCTGAGACCACATTAGGTTAACGAGCAGACCATCTGTCTTTTGTCAGGTCAGGATTTGATCCTAAATCCACTGCTATGTCTTATCCACAACTCCTAGATTCTTCTTGTGGGTTAAAAAAAAAGGGGGAGAGACCGGTCAAGAGTTCCTGGTCCTGGAAGTGTGTTTGGTCACCCAGAGAACAAGAGAGGGGCCAAGTGTGGCCTTTAATTCACCACATTGTCTGCCAAAAAGCTAATCTTGGCCGAGCTCAGAGTCTCTCTGCTCACAGGCCACGACTGAATGAGCGAAAAGTTAAATATGCTTTCAAATGTAAAACTGAAGACTGGCCCGGTATTGTTGGTTGTGTCATTGTGGGAATGTGGGATTTGCCGTTGACCCAGGCAACAAGTGGAAAGGGGCCCGTTTTTAGTTCTGAGGAGCTGCATTCAGGCTCATGTTTGCAGGTGGTGGGCTGTAATTCAACGGCTATACACCAATTTTCATGCCACCCAACGTTTGGAAAAAATAAATTGATTGCTCGCAGTGGTAGTCTGCGCACAGCCATCAATCAAAATTTGTGGTATACAGTACATTATAAATAGAAAGTCAACATACTGTATGTAAAAGCTCTTCAAATGTGACCTTCAGCAAATACAAGCTGTTTGTTTTCTGATAAACTTTGACGTCCTTTTCAAAAACTTTGCTGTCTGAGACCATTTTAAAACAGTCTTGTATATCATTAGGATCAAATAATGATTATAGTGTTTCTTTGACAATCTACAGGCAATGCACTGTACATATCCAGTCTTCAGCAACTGAGCCTAAAGGAGCACTTAGTAAATAAAGAGGTACCATTTCCCTTTGGAGTTGGTAGAAAACTAAAGACGAAGCTAAAAGAAAGCAAACACTTGACTTATATCTGCCAAGCTGCCAGAGGCAGAACTTCAAATAAATGCCTCATTTTTTTCTCTACTTTGTATAATTACTGCATAAATAGCATTGCGTTGCTAATTTGTTTGCTGTTAAAGGGATAGTCCGGCCATTACTGAAGTGTTGTTCTATCTCAGGGATATTTTTGTTGACACAGAGGGCCTCATAGCGCTGCCAAATGTAATAATATAATACGTGAAATGCAAATATTTCTTAAGTAAAATTGTATTTTTTATGATTAAGCTAGTAGCCAGTGCGGTTGCCCACATTATTTTGTTTGTTTGTTTTCAGCCCATGGACGTGGAGAAAATTCAACGTATATTTGGGCAGCAAAGGCTCATGGAATTTTTTGTAATATACAATTTGAGTGTTTGTGGTCTTATAAGGTGTGCAAATCTAGATATAGACTTGAACCTAATCTAAATGTCTCTTGTAGTTACTTGTATTTTATATTTAACCTTAACATAATTAAAAAATAAAGTGAGTACCATGAGTTAAGACTATCTCACTACAGCTCCTTGTATAGTTGGACCAATGGTTGAAAAGTCTAAGTGGAAATAAAGTGTTTCTACATAAAACGTTGGTTACGTACTGTAACCCCAGATTCTATGAGTATAGGCGCAGCCCTTTAAGGCTATCGCTAGTGGGTT
>JARVGW010000624.1:19926760-19954951 GCA_031762495.1 Anablepsoides rubrolineatus | reverse complement strand
GGTGGGCGTGGACTACGAGTTTTTCAGTGTTGCGCTGCGCGCCAGGGATAAACCCACTAGCGATAGCCTTAAAGGGCGAAGCCTATACGAAATAGAACACAAAATTATAATCTACACAGTAAAAATTGGAGTGTTACACTTTCAGTGTTAAACTTTTCAGAGTTAATTTCAGCTCCCCAAGTGTTGTTTTAACACTTTCTAAGTAAATTAACACCCAGTGTTGGTGTTAATTCACAGTGTTGACTTCCTCAGTGTTGTCTCAACACTGGGCAGTGTTACTTTTTTCAACACTGCATGGTGTTATATAACAACACTATTAAGTCTTAACACTTAACAGTGTTGTTATATAACACCATGCAGTGTTGAAAAAAGTACTCTGAAAAGCCCCGCCCTCTTCCTCATAGACCAGAATTTTCTCAGCAAGGCATGCTGGGTAATCTTGTAGAAATGATGTGTTTGCATGTCTAAAACTGTTAAAAAATTCATGAGTGTAGAAATTAGTTGTTCTGGTTAGTTTTCTTGTTCATGTTGGTTAGTTTTTCAAGTTTAAGTTTTGTGTTATTGGTCATAAATCGACACCATGAGTGAGAGGTACTTCCTGGTGTGTGAAGGGTCACTCTGTTGCCCTGCTTTGCTAACGCGAGACCTGTGTTAATACTTCAAGAGTTGATTTTAACACTGGGATAGAGTGCAGAACTCTGTGTACTCTGACTCATACTGTGTAAAAAGAAAAAAGTAAATAATACTATTACCCAATAAAGTGTTCTTTTAAAGTACATTTAGGGTCAAATTAACTCCATCAAAATAACATTTTTACTGTAGAGTGTAAACAAACTATAGTGTTAAATAATTTTACTCATTTCATTGTTGATTTTGACACTAAAATGAGTAAAATTAACTCTGAGAAGTTGCTGGTTATAGAGTACATTTTACACTATTTTTAGTGGGACCAAATATTATATGAAACAGAGTTAAATTCAACTCTACAGGTGTGACACTTTGTTTTTTACTGTATAGTAGCCAGAACAACTGTGGGTCAAATCAAATGGCTTGGCGGGCCTCACTTTGCACTTTTTAAAGCTGTTTTAAGTAAAAAAAAAAAAAAAAGTTTTATGGAGGGGTGGATATCATTGACGGGCTGGACAGAAGTCACCTACGAGCCATATCTGGCCCACGGACCATCAGTTACCCATCCCTGTTCTATCTGATAGGGTGTCATAGATTGTGGATAAAAGAGCAGAAGTCTTTAATGGCTAGCAAAGCAAGGGCCCGTTTTTTGCTCCAGCTGTGCAGGCTCTGCGTTAATGCACAATGTATGAGTGCGGTGTATAGACTTTTCTATGAGGGCGGTGCTGAGGCTGCTGAATGTAGAGGCACTGATCCGACGAGCTGCGCACCTCCGGTCCAGCAGCCTATAGCAGATTGCTCAGTGGAATGTGACTTTAAATGATAAACAGAAAATACTTGAACAAATGTTATCACATCCCAGCCTCACAGCTTATATATTCTTGATTGGTGCTCCAGATGGAGATAGGATTACCTGTTCACAGCAGCAACAGTCATGTAATGTGGACGGGCATGGCTGTCTGCTTCCATAATCACATCCTTATTTGAGCGTGCTGAACATATGGAAGACGACGCTCTGCTAAAAGAAAATCTTTTTGTGTCATTAAAAAAATGGGATATAGTTTTGCTATTGGATTGCAATCTACAGCAACACATTCTTGTGATATTTGGGTTAAAATAAAAAGGTGTGAGCTTTTCAGTAAAGACTCAGTGACTCAAATGATTTGCTCCATAAAACTCCTAATTGGGGAATCTTTGGCTGTGCTTTTCCCCTTCTCTTCCATTTCTTTTCTTTTTTTTCCAACTCAACAAAGCCTTGCTGTGTGTTTTGCTGTCAAACACCTATGACATTTCTTTGTATATCTTATTTACAAAACATATTTAAGGAGATGACTTCACGAGACAGCATATTTCATCAGACCTAATGCTTTTTTTAAAAATACTGAATGTTTTTATATTTACTGGTTGCTCTTACTGAGTAATTTTATGCTCTTAAAGCAGGCAAAACAAATCCTGCTGAGGGGAACAACAAAGCAAAAAATACATTTTACAATAATGTAAGAAAAATTCTCTCAAATGCCACCTGACTTTGAATCATTTGATATTATTTGCCTGCAGCATTCACATCAGTTTAAGCATTTTAACTATGCAAAGAAATGAAGTGGTAATTACTGCTTCCTCATTTTAATGAAAAGAACTAGAAGTCATTTATATATTAGTCTCGTTTTTATTTAGAATTAAGTGCAAACACACAAAGTTTACAACATAAATTCTGCAGAAAGATTTTTTTTAGGTTTCCACTCAGTTGATCCCTCGTGCAGCTAATTAAGGATGCTTTGGTCCACAGATGTTCGTTGAACCTTCTCTGGTGCAGGTCTGAGGGTCCACAGTTTTCCTAATGAAGTGACTGGCAGCGCGGCCGGATGTTTTGGTCCTTTCACGGTGCATCAGTGTCAGAGCTGTGATGGCTGCTTTATGGTTTGTGGGTGAGAACACTCATTACGGCACAATAACAGAAAGTGTCATCACTGCTTTAGAGAGATTTCAAACTACATTTTCTTTATAAACAGCGCTGGGAAAAAGTCTTCTTTCTTCACATGTTGCTTGTAAGCAGCCAGGCTTTCTTCTAGTTTTGTAAAGTTGATGTAAAGTTGTAGTTTACAGGTCTTTTAAACGTTGCATTTGGACATTAGGTGGGTTAAACTGTTTATACAAACAGATACAAATATGGAAATCCAAATTGTGTTAGTAAACACGTGATTCTAAATTAATTTTTTGTTACAAACATTGCATGGACCACTCTTATAGATTATAAGACCAGGGGTGTCAAACTCAGTACACAAGGGGGCCAAAATTTAAAACTTGGTCCAAGACAAGTGCCAAATTCTCATTTATTGAAAAAAAAAAAGCTTTATTTTATCAAATTACATTTTATATAACATTTAGAAAATACCCTAACAAAGAGAAAATAACGGTCACATTTGCTGAGCCAGAAGGCGAAGCTCTCAATTTACCGGTCGGTCTACGTTCCAACCCTCATCTATGGTCACTGCACTAAGTACAGTGACAAAAAGAGAAACAATAAAATTTTAAATATTACCTTTGGGGCCAGATAAAATGGTAATTAGGTCCAGATTTGGCCCGTTGGCCTTCAATTTGACACGTGTCCTAGACGAAAGGCCTTTAGTTGAAGTTATCTACACAACTGATTTTAAAATTGTAATGTTCTCCTATTGGTAAAACATTAATTGTTGTTCTTAGGGTGATATCCTAATCTGACAGTAGAAAAAGACAAATCCATTCTAGTTTATTGCTATAAAGACCTGCAGTTAGGACTATGAAGGCTAATTACATCAAAAATATGTTGATTTTTTCACTCAACTTTACACAACCTGTCAAAAAAACAGAACCTGTAGGATACATAAAGCACTTAAAGGTGCCCCTCCGGCATTATGAAGTAGAGTTAAAACCGGCGGCCAGTTCAGTTTCAGACAAATTATACTTGTGAAATGGTTTGCAACTCAAAATAAAATTTCCATTTGCATTGTTTATTGGCTCTACCAAACTAAAATAGGCCATTTCTAAAAACAGTTATGTTAATGCCACCCATTCAAACATCTGTGTGATGTGACAGTCACTGCAGTTCAGTAGTAATAACAGCTTATTTCCTGTAACCTTTTCAGCTCAGTATTGGTCTTTTCTTTTTGTCTTTGGGCGTGGGGGGATTAAATTTAGAAATAAGTTTTTGGTAAAGGATTTTATAGTGTGATAAACCTGCAGCTTACATCGATAAGCTGTATTCCTACACCGATGTCTGCAGATCAGCCTGACCTGCAGACATTCAGATCCGTTTTTTATGGTTTGCATTTCATTTGGCCCTTTTCAGCACCGCTCTGGAAAAAACATTCAGATCCTTCTGCTCTTTTTTCTTTTCATTTTTTTGAAGTTCTCCCAAGATCTCCATGTTGACAGCAAGTGAATTACCACTTCCAGTTTGTTTGTTTTCCATTTTAGCGCACCAGTTTGAGGATTTTCTCGTCAGACTACCGAGCCAGGCCTCCATCACAACTTTCTCGCATGGCAAACTTTCACCGCAGTTCTCAAACTTGTCAGTTTGAAGCCATTTTCCCTCAAACTGTAATAGGATCAGGGCCCCCGAGCTGCTACCACATGATTGATGAAAGATTAAAAGGATTGTTGAGATTGAAGGCACATTTAGCTCCCCACTGAGGTCCAATTGCTTGTCCTTGTGCTGGTAGTGGGACTGCCACCATGCAGATGAAAGCATCGCCGCATTCATGCCAATAATAGGAAATGCTTGGAGACAGCTACTGGGAGAAGAAGGCAATCATTTTTAATCTGACTATTCTTTGTCCTCAAAAGAACAGGTGTCAGCGTTTGTCAGGGAGGTGAGGAATTTCACAGGGATGCTGGGAAAACAGGTAAAAAATATCCTCACGTTTATGTCTTTGCAGAATGAACTTACATCGCTTCTGATTAAGATCGTGCACTTTAACCTCTTCTGAACTGTTTGACAGCTTTTAGACTTAAGACAAATTGCCCCACATAAACTCAATTAGCAACTTTTCTTTTCCAGAATCAGGACCAATAAAGTCACTTTTTCATGTGCCTTAGGTTTGTCCTTCACGGGGCTGATTTGAACTTTGTCTCATGATTTAGTTTTCATCTGTTTCCACGCCTGCAACAATAAAACAGAAAGAAAATGCCTTTTAAATGAATGCTTTGTTTTATACGATGGAGTATTATAGAGCCACATAAGATTTTTATTTAAGTCATAATATTATGAGATTAAATTTGTAATATTACGAGACAAAAAAAGTCATAATTTTACATGACGTCCATCTTTCATTCCTGATTTTTTACTCAATTCTTTCTCATCTCACACCTGCTGTGGCCAAATGTGTCAGTATGTTTATAACTGTTAGGGTAATACTATATATGCTTCCATCTAAATTATGTAACAACTAACCCTGACAGTGCAGCCATTAAATAAATACAGCTCCAGTTTATCATATAGTCATTTGCACAATTGTTTCAAAGTCCTGTTACTGATGATTTAATGTGCTAAAAGATGAAGTATTTCTTTTAACTGATATTAAAGAACAACTTCACAAGTTGCTCAACGTTCCTCATTTTAATGCAGTGGTAAGACTGCTTTTTTGTGTAAAGGTTCTCATAATATGATGGCTTTAATCTCATAATATTATGACTATTTTCTTGTAATAATATGATTCTAATCTTGTAATATTTATTCTCATAACATTATGGCTTTAAACTCTTAATCTTACTTTATTCTCATATTGTTACCACTTTAACGTCATATTATTATGACTTTATTCTCATTAAAGAAAATCGTGTGTGGCCCTAATACTCTGTTGTAATTTTAAAACATGATTCTAGACAAAATAGAAGATATCAAAATATTGATAAAAAAAATAAAACATGGTTAAAGTGAGCAGGAGAGGTATATTTAATATTGCAACTCTTTTTGCAATATTTAGTTATTAAAATGCTGCTTCTTTTCTCCTAACCGAGCACATTGTTTGCAATAATGTCATTGCTACATATATTTACACACAAAAACACTCTCACATCTGTTTTGTACATGTTTATACTTATTATACAATCATTCTTCTTAGTGATGTTTGAAGAAGAGGAATTTATAAAGTCAGCGTATGATATTCAATTCTATTATATACGTGGGTTCTCGCCGGGTACTCCAGCTTCCTCCCACAGACCAAAAACATGACTGTTAGGGTAACTGATAACTCTAAATTATCCCTAGGTTGTGAGTGAGAGAGTGAATGGTTGTTTGTCTCGTTTGTCTCTATGTGTGGCCCTGTGATGGACTTGAAACTTGTCCAGGGTGTACCCCGCCCCTCGCACGGTGCCTGCTGGATATGGGCACCAGTGACCCACGTGACCCTGAAAGGAATAAGCGTGTACAGAAAATGGTTGGATGGTTATTATTTTGATTTTAAAAAGAGTAAATTTGTAGGATATCCATAGCCAGCTTTATGAAATACCCTTATAGCTGTTTTATCTATTTGTCAGTGCATTTTTTACAAGAAGTGCCCCAAACCTCTGTGCAATAATTCAGATATAGTAGTACACATGCACTGTATAACATGAGGGCTGATTTGTGGTCCAGGATAGGTTTGATCTTTATTAAAAATTAGTCGTTTCTTACAGTTTTATTGAGTTTTGTATGATTGTTCCAACTTGTGTTGTCATCTATTATTACACCAAGAAACTTCAGTCCATTGGAAATCATGTTTGGATTAAAGAAAGATCCAATCCAGGGGTTATTTTTGGCCTCCACACAAAAAAAGTTGAATATTTAAACCTAGAAGAAAAAGGCTTATTTGCAATTACAGTCATGTGTCAGCTGTCAGTTCTGCTCCGCTGCAGGTTATCCGGTTGAATGTGTAGGAGCCCTGTAATTAGAGGTAATAATTCTAAATGAAGAATTGGCAGCCGGACATTATGAGGCTGTATCTCTTTATTTTCACAAGACAGGAAGTCCTCAGCCGCATCAAGCAATTATTCGGCGCCTAACAGAACCTATATAGGCACCTTGAAGCATCAGCGGGTGATTACAAGTGGAACGATTACTTGGATCAGAACACTTTATGAATGTTTTTACTGCCTTTATAAAAGCCACAGCGGATGGTATTTTTGTCATACTGCGCTGCATACGTTGGCCAGCACACCAGCTGGCTCAGTCATCTGAAGCAGAAACACCGGGGCCAGTTTCGTCCTTGAAACTCTGTCCTTGCCGCGTCCTGAGTCGCTGTTCTTTGGAGGCGCATGATTAGTGGTGACTAACAGTGATAAGGACCGCACGTCTGTCAAATTCAAGCTGCAGCGCCCTGACTGTGTTGTCCTAATACGAGCTGAAGTCCTGTGTCAGGGTCTAGGGTCAATTTACCAATTCAGCAGCGCATTAAGTCGTTGCCTGAGCTCCCTCTGACTGACAATTATTAGTATGTGGCTCAAAGCATAAACTAGCTGCAGCACACAGACACTCTGAGGAGCGAGCTATTTGAGCCGACGCACTGATGCATGCAAATATGTTAGATGCAACACAGGTCATGAATTATTAAGCAGGCTTAGTTTGCAATATGTCATACAAACTCATAAAGGAGCGAGCTCTGGCACATAGAGCATTATCATAAAGCCTAAGTAGTTCAGCAATGAGGCCTTTTTTTTCGTCATCCAATTTTCTTCAATTATAGGAGAGAGCCAGAACCTTGTTGAGCCATTCACAACTGATCAAAACAATTGAAAGAGACAGTCTCCAAGCAGAGTGCTGCCTCTTTACAGACCCAGAGAAATGGCCCTTGATCACGCCATTGTGTACGCTTTTGAATATGAATGTAATCAGAACGTATTTGCAAAGATCCCACTCTGAAGACCACTCAGAGAGCCTCGGCCATTATCCCCCCGGCGCGAGCGGCGTCCACGTCCTGACCTCGTCCACCGCCGCCGTCCCTCACTAAAAGGGCTGAGTTATGACAGGCCGCTCGCTTGTAAATGAGCGGCGCTGCGAAAAGGCGGTCTTCATGCGTGTCACGAACAGCTCATCATTACTTTTACAGAGGTTGACTTGAGTCACAGCCCAACATATGGGTTATGATGCCTCAGACGGCCGACACACTCTGCATTATAAGAGCAGATGTATTCTAAAAGCTCAGGGCTGCAGCGGTTGGGTCTAATATAAATACTGATCACAGAATTTACAGTAGATACTATTAACTACAGCTGCAGTCAGCATTTCAGCTGCATTACAATTTGCAGCATCTACCGACTACCAGGAAAACCATTCTGCCATATTACTATTTTTGTGTTTTTTTTTAATTGTTTCTAAGATAATGAGCATTTAATAAAATAAGTGTTTATGTAAAAATGGCCGCAGGTTTGTCATATATCATGTTGTTGAATCAGTCTTTGCAGCCGATCACATCTCTGGTGCAGTGGAAGTAAACTGAAAGTGCAATTACTTTCTGAAATTAAATAAAAATCTGTAATGTAAAATAAGCGACTGCATAAAACCTCAGCCCCTTTAAAGTGGCTGTCTTAATTCAACTCAGAGAAAAAGAGTATTGAAAATTACAAGTCGGTGGATGGATACAAAGTGGTTTCCGAGGCACTAAACATCCCCGGGAGTTCTGCTAAATCCATCATCAAGAAATGGTTGGAATATGGGACAGGTTTAAATCTACCGAGAGCAGGCCGTCCTCACAGACTGAGTGATGGTGCCAGGAGGAGAAGAGGGAGAGAGAGGACACAGAGACACCTGTGAGAACTCTGGAGGAGTTACAGCTTCAGCAGGTGAGGTGAGAGAGACTGTGCAGACAACATCTGTTGACTGGCTGCATCCTATGGTGTGGTATGAGGGCCAAAATTAGGACTACTGCTCAACAACTGGTTGCTACATCCTTATAGCAGGAGGCTATATCTATTCTAAGTCAGCTATTGATCTGATTAATGATAGGCCGCGGCTAGCAAATGAGGAGGCTATTCATTTGTGTTAGCATTCGAGAGGCTAGCAAGTAGCATGGAGAAGCTGGCGTTACAATTGGAAAAACTAGCAATTAGCATGCCTAGGCTGCTCACCTACTTTATTAGACACGAACGTTTTTGAATAAAAAAAACTTTCTCAACAAAATATGTGAAAAATATCCGTAGCTATCTGACATAAACTCAACTAGAGTTTGCCAAACGGCACATGGAACACTCCATAGTCATGTACATCTCTGTAGAGGGGTCAAAAGTATTCATTCATAAATCAAGTAGATACTAGAGTTTAAAAAGTTGAATTGGAAATGAAAATAGTTTCTATATCAATGGTAAACTTTGAATTTATGATACAATATAACAAAATGAACAATTAAAGATGAATAATAATAATAATCCTGTTTCTCGACATCCGGCCCTAGTCGGTAAAAACTTTAAACTCATAATTCATGCCTTTTCCATAACTACAATCAATTTTAATGTTTCTAAATTAGTAGCTAATATTTTATCACTGATATTGGTATTAAATCTTGAGGTTGGCTCTGATTTTGTGAGTGTATTAACTGCAGTAATTGAGATTTTCCACAAACTGCTCAGCTGAGAGACTCTTTAGGTCACTCACTGGAAAGTGTCTCATCTGAGAGTAGTTTTCCCAGTGCGTGATCCAGCAAATATACAGTGTCATCACAACCAGCCTGCACCCCACAAGCCTGCTTGTAAGAGCTCTCAAAATTGAAGTAGCAGCCAGCAGCATATGTAAATGACTGAATCAGTACAGTGTCTCTGTCTCGTTACATCTTGTTTCTTTCAGAGTGTGAGGGGTTGGGGCTAAGTGCCATCCTGCACAGTTAAAGAACACACCTACTCCAGGGATCGCTCCACTTTACTCAGCTCGGAGGGAGTTGTTGAGCTTTAAGATGAGAAAGGATTCAAAAACCCAACATCTTATAATGAAGGATGGTGTTTTTTTTTTAAGATTTGGCAGATTTTAAAATATATTCTGTAAAATACTCAAGTTGTAGGGGACAGTGGTTCAAGAGCACCAAAAAAAAAGGCCAGGAAGTAATAATTCAAAAAATATTTGATACATTAAAACAAGTAGGTGTCACAATTAAAAAAATCTAGATTATCTGTAAATGCTTAGATTGAGATCAGGGCTGTGTCCAAATTAAGGGGCTGGGTTCTTCGAAGGACCCGGACTACCCGGTCTAAGTGGGCCAGGTCCTTGGGTTGACTGTGAAGACCAGAAAAAAATTGTCTGGGACTTTGGATGGTCTAGTCTTCTGCTTTGATCCTGCCCTTACCCAGGTGTATGTCCTGTCACCTAGCATCCGTGATGCCACTAAACAGAAGTCAAAATAGATCAAAATTAGCAAAATATCAATATTTTAGTATTATAAATATCATAAAACAACAAAATTAGATTAAAGGCAATATTTGAAGAATTAAGGGACCTGATGTAGGTGCATGTTTAATTTGCTATACCAGCTCGTTTGATTTTTGACAAGAATAATATTAAAATCATGTTTATAGAAGTGATAAAAGCATTAACAACACAACTGCTTCAAACCTTTAATTTTTTACCTCCAGATTTTGATTTTAAACTGTACTCTTTTGTCTTGCCTTGTCCGCCATTACGAACAGGAAAAAAATCTCCAGCCAGCCCACAATGCATTATGGGATATGGAGGGTCAAGAAGGATCCATCGGATCCATTGGCAAATCCGGTTGACAATATTTTTTTCTTTAATTAAACAATAATTCTGCAAAATATATTTCGTATTACAAGAAAGACAATACTATCACACTTCAATTGTTAGTTTTCCAGCATTCAAATCTTTGAATTCAAAGCCTCTTAGCCAAGCCAACAAGTCAGAAATTGGCTTTTTTTTTCATTTCCTTTAGCAGCAGCCACCACATTAGCATCGCATCATAAGTTCTTGTTTTATTCAGAACTGACCAGCGAGGAGCTTGTCTCCCCTGACTTAATTGCTTTATTGCCGACAGCCAAGATTGTGTGAGATGACCCAACATGTCATGTGACCCCATCAAGAGCATCACCTGTGAGTCTCCTCGGAGAGCGCTGTCCCTGATAAATGAGTCTGAGGTGATGAGCTGCTGATGGAGAGGCTGCCAAAGGTCACACTGTTTGGGGAAGCTTCATTCTGTTCCCTCATTTCAGTTTGGACCAACAACACCTTGTTGAAAAAAACAAAACAAAAAAAAAAAGTCAGTCTAGTGGAACCGGATTCCATTATTTGGTTCAGACTCCACCTTTTCTATTTGACTGGGCAAATGCAACTTGCTAATTGAAGTGATGGTGGTTGGAAAAACAATCTCATTTAGTTTGGTGATTGTTGGTTTCATGCTGTTTGCACTGAAGTGTAACTACTGACTAACTCGACCCGAAAGGGTGGTTAGTGGTAATAGATGCTGCAGGCATGCAGGGCTTTTGGGCTTTTTTTGTTACTTAGTATCCACAAATTACTTCATTTTCATTCACCTACTGAGTTTTATCAGCTTCAGCCTAAACAAGATGGAGATAGGGTGTAGGAAAGGACTGAAGACCAGGAAATGTGTAATTTATATGGTGCTGCACACACCTTACAGCCCGTACAGACACACGAGACAATTGACCCAAACACCGTCTGCACTCACCTAAACTCACAGCTGAAGATGGCCTCGATAAAATGTCATCTTTGAAACGGGCACGTGCCGCTCTGCAGCCGTCAGCCAGGATTTGCAGGAAGCAGGTGTGAAGACTCTGAAAATAATAATTTTTTCCAGATCCTGGATGTAAAAAATAAAAAAAAATTGAAAATGTCAGTGGTCAATCAATTCAAATAATCTCAGGTGCAGAATTTAAAGCATACAGAAAATGCAATGAAATGACCCATCATCCGTTCGGTTCAGTGTGTGATCAGTTCATTCATGAACATAAAATATACTCCTCGGGTATCGTATGCAGGAAAACGTGTTTTAACTCTGGTTTCTTTTAGTGTCTTCTAGCAATGCTACTGAACAACACGCAGTTAGGTGTGGCTGCTCCACTTTTATTTGCTTGAGTTTAAAAAATACCATCTGACTCGGAGCGGTTGAACAGTGTTCACAGGATTTACAAACATACCATAAGCCATACATGATAACAGCACAGAGCTGTTGAACAAAGGCATTTTACAACGTCCTATTGAATTCTGCCTGAGTTCAGATCCTCAGGTCATTAGGGAGCCCTGCGTGTGGCTGGCTGCGCATTCCAAAGCTGGCTGGGTACAATTGTTTGGCTCGGTTCTTTACTTCATTAATGCACATGAGCTGCTCCCAGGAACTCTCGTCAATGCTAATGAGCGTATTAGTTTGCTCTGGGGCCAGCTTCTGCCTTTTGATCAAGTTAATATTGGTCGAAGACGCAGGGAACCCAGCACCACAAGGATGTAGGGGAGAGAAAAATTCTCAAATTCAGCCTACTTTGACTCAAATTAGAAAATCTTTTTATCCTCTTTTCACCACATCTTCTCGACAAGACAGTGATGAAAATCCAGACAGCTCTGGTAGATTTTTATTTTCTGGTACGCTGAAGCATTTTCAAGTAATTTCACCTGCAAAGAAATTAAACACAAATCGTGCCTTTTCTGTATGCCCCATGGTGAAAAAAACTGTGTTCTTTTTAATGGTGCCACAGTTTATTAGCATGTGATTTTTGAGCTCCGCTTTTTCAGTCGTATCCCAGTGTATGAGTGCACCCTGCTTCTGATGTTCTATATTTGTGCCTCGTGCCTTAAAGTGATGCTCAAACTGGATCCTTTGAGACTGACACACTCACCGGCTGAACCGTTATCCACAGAACATGCAGCAGTCAACAACATGTGCATTAACCCACAAGTTGGGAAGGCTTGTATCAAAACTGAGACAAAAACACTCTGATTTTCTAGAAATGTGATTGTTTGCAACATTTTATTATCTGAATGGAAGTAAAATATATCTAATATCCTGAAAAACAAACCACAGCATGGACCATAATTTAAATGATATCTTATTTACAGTGGCAACTACTGTTTTCATGCATTTATATTAATAAAGCCTTTGTGCAGAGATATATTAAGCCATAATAATTAAACATAGATCAATTAAATCCAATTTTGTCTATTCAAATAGCCTAAAGTTACATTTTCTCTTGGCACTTACCACTTTACAATAAGGCTTATAAATAGTTTATAGCTAGGTTAATTCATCTGTAAACACTTTATAAATCATTAACAAATGTTTATTATGCATTTAGGATGAGAAAAAGACAAATCTGTCCGGTTTCTTGCCAAATAGTGAGACAAATCATGTACACTTAAAGTGGCAGCATGTTGGAGTAGCTCTGTTATTTTCATCCTGACATATTCTTTTTAAACTTTTTTAATTCCTCTTTTTCTGGATAAAAAAATCACATTTTTTGATAATTATCTCCTCTGCTTTTAAAAGCTGTGCTGATGGATGGATTTTTGCTAACATCTATCTTGCTTTTGAACATTTGTTACGATGTGTAACCTAGCATAGCAATGTGCTAGTTTGTTATAACCGGGAGCAGCTGATTATCATCCTTAAAGCTCAAATAATACTTCAACTACCACCAGTCCCAGATGAGTTGAAAAGGAGGCACCTGGATGCAGAGCAGGAGCAACAAGGAGAAAGAGAAGAAGAAAGATTAAACCATCTCTTCCATCGATCATGATGGGAACATGATAGGATCGTTGAGGAGCAATTTGGACCAACTCCAGACCCTAACAAGAACCCAACCAGAGCTTTCTGACCATATGATGGACAACCCTGAGAACCCTCTTCATCAGACTGTCATATTACAACAGAGGGTCTCCTGTTCAGATCCACTGTAAGATGGACCACTACAGGAGATCCCTCCTGCCCACAGTATCTGTAATAACTCTTATTATTGAATTTAATTTAATTTATGATGCTATATTAAACATTTCAGACTAGGTTTGTATGTAAGCACAATAATGATTTCAAAACAGATATTTTACATATAATATTGTACTATTTATAAATGACTAATAAACCTGTATAAATGTCATAAAGGAGTCTTATAGTGTTACTGTTTTACACTTTATAATAAAGGCTCCCTTTGATAATTGTGGATATATATATAATGCAGTAATACAGTACAATACTATATGTAAAATATGTGTTTCCAAATAATCACTGTTATTACAAATATCTAATCTGAAATGTTTAATATAATCCATATTCAGCACACCTGTCGTCTTTTACCCATCAGCCTCTCCCAGTGAATGTTCTCTGTGTTTTCTACAGTTCATTGTCACATCGTCCTGTTTATACTGTGTTTCAAACCGTGTTCTGAAGAGGTTCTTCATCCTAATTCTGCCTACAAGTTTCTACATTTAGGTCCTAAATAAACTCATCACTAACTGTGACAACATGCACATTTGACTTTCAGTTCCTTCCATTTCCCTACATTTTTAAACCAAATCTTTAGTCTTATTCAGTTTTACAAAACTCCTTTATGATAATGATTTTTTTAAAAATAAATATCTGGACTACTTCTTTTAAAAAAGAACATAAAAGGTTTGATAGATCTCCAGAGAACAAGGTCAGGTACAGAAAGGATGAATGTTGGATGGATGCTGAAGCAGAATGAATTACACAAAACTTGAGTAAAATCCTTATACAAAGTGTTTATATTTAGTAATATTACATAAATTATTGCCTCGTTTTGTTTTATTACTTATTTTATTATTAATTGACATGAATTGATAACAAATTTGTTAAGAGAAAACCCTTTTATTTCCAGAGTGTGTATATTCTTCCCACACACTAATTCTCAAAAGAGCAATGTTGCCATAGGTGGGTGAGAAAAAGCCCCCCTGAACCCTTGGCAAAATGCTGAGCCAAAACATGATAGATCCATCAGAGCCACTTAAAAACACATCTGATTAATAAAAGCAAAATGACTGATTGCTATTGATTCATTTTACACCCACATGCATTCACAGTTTGATGCACGCAAAGTCCTCCCACGTGCACAAACAGAACACAAGTGATGACCACGAAGCACAACGGATCGTCTGCAGAACATACTTGGGTGCATGCTCTGTGGCAGTTTGCTTAGCTTCTGACAATCTGTCACGTAGTTTGAAATTAGTTTCTGCTGTGGGTCAAACGGTTATCTTGTTATATTGTGTCAAAAGCAACAGAGTTCGATGCAAAAAAACAAAACAAATCATGTTCCCACCTTCATTTACAATCACTTCAAGGCATTGCAAACAGAATTCAGCATGTGTAATGATGTAAACAAGTAAAAAACTAGAAGAAGAAACATAAATCCCGTGTTCATTAAGCCAAACTCAACAATGGGTACAAATTGTGTCCACAGTCCATAAAAAGAAAATAAAATGGTGCAGGGAAACAGTTTGAGACAAAAGGATCCGTGGGTGATGATAGATGGTGGGAGAGAGAGAAAAAAAAAAGTGTATGAATCTGGCTGGGATCACAGGCATCCATCCCCCACCTGTCAGAAAGTGACTAATTTCAAAGTGGGAGCCGGGTACTGGCAAGCTGAGTGCCTCAGGTCAAAGGAGCTGCTTGGGTTACAGCGAGGCACTCTGTACCGGCTGGGAGATAATGACTGGGAGCTAACATGACACTCCATGCACACCACCTTGTTACAGAGGCTGTCCCGGCAATGGAGCCACACATCGGATCAATCATGCTAGTACTCGTCTCTGTTGGTAACACAGCATGGCCACTGTGAGCAGACCGGCTGCACAGCACACCTTGATAATGGAGCTACAGTAACTCAGTGAGGCCTTCAGCATGAGGTTCCTCTTTTTCTGTAAAACTCCATTTACATTTAAGGAAATTGTTCATAACTGAAAATTCTACAAATGCTAGTGAAATATATATATTATTCAGACATACATCAGAAATTATTTATTGTGCTAACGAGTCTGGTTCTATTTGTACTACTCCTATTTTTGCTTATTATTACCCAGATTCAAAAGCAAAGCAGCAATGGTGTTTTTTATGTCTGTGTTTGTGAATGTGTGATACGTTTGTCTGCACCGTTAGCAAATTATCTGAACTTTTGAAGTCATTCCGATTCAATTTAAATTCAATTCAAAAATATTTTATTAATCAACACAGCTAATCCAAATTTGCCAAGAAAAAAACTGTTGCACATTCAATTTAAGGGGTGTGGGGGTATTATGTATTTTCCAGGCACATAGTTCAATTTCAGACCACAGTCAAGTTGCTATGTTACCTTAAGTTGTTATTAAATTGCTGTATTATATCAAAAATAAATTTACTAAATGCCTTGAAATCGGCCTCTCTCTTTAAGAACCTCCTGCCGTTACTGACATTCCTCCTTCAGCTCGTCTTCAAAAACAGTGCTTCAGGCCATTTACAACCTTTCGTCGGAGAAAAATCCAACCATTTTTGAGGAACTGCTTCATCCTTAAGAACAGTAAAAAGAGGATCGTCTTCTTGGCAATTATGTTTACCTTCCTGAGGTATTCACTTTACTCAAAAAGTACTAATTTGATGCATAACTGGATACACTCTTTTCAAAGAGTGAACAAAATTATCCTCATATTAGCGGTCACCTTTAAAATGCAGACTGACTGAACTCTGTGTGTTTCAGAACACACTGACAAAATAAAGCAGAACAATCTCCATAAAGATCCACAAACTCCTGTCTTTACTAGGCAATTAAAACTGCCATAAAACAGTTCAATCCATTTATTTTGTTATAAAACCAAAAGTTGTAATTGTTAATAGAATAACAGAGATTAGGGTTCATCAATGCAGGGCCCTGTCACCTCCTATAATAAAGCTTACCACACAGTTGAACTGCATTGCTATAATACAAATACACAATTGTATTTGATTTGCACTTTAAAGCACATTTCCTATAATAACAGCACAATAAAATCTGTTTTTGTGTGTGTATGTGTACAAACTGAATGCCTGCTTACAGTATATCGACTGGAATATGGACTTTGAAATGTATTATTTACCGAAGGTGAGTTTATTTCTTTTGCAGTATCACGTTGCTTGGTACAGGCTATACTCATACTATTGATATCTGAATTGATCTTTTAGCTCCAGATGAGGCTGCTTTTATTGATGGGCTCACGCTAACAGAATAAAATAATAATCTTTGCCAGTAGAGCGTTTTATTATTATTATTATTTTGTAAACTCATGCTAATGAGTGCTTCACAAGGGAAGCAACAGAAGGAGGTTAGTCTAATCCTAAAAAACCAAACAATTAGGAGAAAATAAAACTAAAATCAGACAAAGAGGATGATCAGGTCACTTTAGGCGGTCATATGTGTTGAAAGGAGACACTTCTGGTTTCAGCAGCAGCTGTGACAGAAGTCATAAAGATTTGTGTTTATAAGAACATATACTGTATCTCTATAAGAGAAAAATACTGTTTTATTATTTAACAGAAGGATGTTTCACTTTTACAGGCTTGGCCCATTATATTTAGGTTCTCCTGTCACCTTTATAATGCGTTAATGACTGAATATAAAACTCCACGTCTCAAAATCTGCTTCAGGGTATGTATAATGTTTATGTGAAGATATGTGCAGACTTTGACAGTGGAATTTATTTGTTTACATTATGAAGTTAGTCAAACTGACTCTTTGACCTGCAATACAACATGTTTTCTTTCAGCTGCAGGAGTCACCACAGCAAGCAAAGTCACATCCAAGACTGGGCAATCCTGTAAGTCCTTCCTGATGCAACCTGGGTTAAAAATTATAAAATCATGAAAAATGGATTTCTTGTATGACTAAAAGAAGATGAGGTGGGACCGAATATTTTAATTTGAATTAATTTTAAATATTTTAATTTAAAAAGTTTATTCATTTCTTTAAAAACAACAACATAAATCCAACAAGCAACAAAAATACAAGTCATAAATTAAACGAAAGGTAGCAGAAGAAGAAAATAATCTTATTATATCTGCCCCTTTTTCCCAAATAAAGAAATTCAATCAAAAATAATCTTTAGTTTACAAAAAACAAAAAAATAAATAAAAGTTTAGCTCCTTGAACAATAATTCATACATTTAAATATTTCTCCAGCAAATTAACCTGTATCATTCTCTTAAATATACATATTGATCTGGCATTTTTAATTTAATTAACTCCCTCTCCTGTCCAAAGTCTGGCTGGTACACATTACCAACTCTGTCATTTATAGTTTAGATATTTCTAAATACTATATATGAATTTGATCATGACAACTTAACCATTATTCTTAAACTGATAGGAATAAACACAACAATCTGCACTGCTGATCTGAGCAGACATAATTTCTTACCAGTAAGGAGTGGGTAGAACTTCATTGGAAGAAAGAAAAGAAAGAAGATAATCATCTGAAAGATATCTGCTAAACACAAGGGTGAATGTCCTCTCAAAAACATCCTCTATTCATCTTTATAGAAGTAATTGCAGCCATTCTCAGGTTGTCCTTTTGCCAAGCACATTCATTAGTCTCCAGGAAACTGTATTTTACAGCATTTTCTGTCAATTTCTGCAAACATAAAAGGTGCGGGACGTCGCTGAAAGCATTACAGCAGAATCTGGAAAGAAGGTCATGCATTTCTTTAAGGTATAAATTACTTCATCAGGAAAAAAAAAGCTGCAAATGTTATACTCTGGAAATATTCTCAAGTTTTTTCAATAATTACGTGGGTAAACGAGGTATAAGAGCTGCTGCTCATTTAAAAAAGCTGAGATGTGATGATGAAAGACCTTAAAACCAAGGATTCTCCTTAAAGACTGAAATATGACAGTTTTACATGATTCATTATAGAAAATCTCTCTTGCACTGACCGTCTGCTTTAAGGGGTCATTCTGGCACGGAGAAAGGATGGTACACAGGAAAATCCAAAACTAAGGACTTATGACCCAACATACTAGGAAGGAATGTATATTTTTCATGCCAGAGTTTAAGAGTCCACAAGTTTACCTCAGTATCTATCAGGCTGAGCTATAAACAATTCTGTGAGGTGGTCATCTTAAACATATGACTACAAAGGTAATCAGTGACAAACAGAGGTGCAGTAACGTGTAAATTTACTTAACTGCTGTTTTTGAGAATTTGTAATTTTCTGCAGTAGCATTGTTTTTGAAAACCTTTTACTTTTACTCCACATTTTAACAATAAAATCATATTTTTTACTTCACTACATTTTTCTAAGAGCTTTAGATCTTTTTTTTTGTCTGTCTTTGTGTACTTTGCATCTATTTTGTTTCACCGACACACTAAAATGACATACTTGACCCCTATTGCTGGGTAGCAGTCATGTGACCCGGATGATGGGTGAATGTCAGATGAGGTCACAGTGCGTATGCTAATGCCATAAATGGGCTGGCGCAGACAAGATATTGTGAAAAGCTAAGCGTATATTCATTTTAAATAATTAGCCTATGCTAAAAATGCTATAGCTAACGCTAACAACGAGTTAACCCGTTGTTCTGTGTGTCTGGATCTATTTGTAAATAATTTATTTAGCTTCTATATATCCAAATTTGATTAACTGTCCAATAAAATATCTGAAAACACGATTAAACACTGCAAACTCTTACATTGTTCATTTCTACACCACCTGTTTTCAACCGAAGATTATTGATCCACGTTTGTTGTCTTTTTTTTTTTTACTCCCTTTTGACTCAATACTTTCATAACACAAAAAAACTGTTATCTTTCTCCCGATTTTTCCGAACATTTATGAGTTTTGAAGCTGAATCAACAGAAGGAAACAGGGCTGCATTTACTTCCTGCCCCCCGTCTGCATTTCATGACGTCGATACAATGTCATCTGCAACCCAGCAATACAGTAGGTGGTGATAAGCAGCTTTAAATCAGTGGCAAAGAGAATAATAATAACTTTTGTCCTAATAGTGTTGCCCTATAGAAACACTAGATACACTGTGCTTCAGCAGGACAGCAGGTCTTTCTTTAGATCCTGATCAGTCCTCTTGATTTGAACTCATTTCATCTAAGACCTAAAGTGAGAACATTTTATTCTCTTTGTTCTATTAATGAAGTTCTACCAAATAAACTTTGTTAAATTGTTTAAGACAAACATGTTTCCAGCTTATTGTAACAAATATTTTCATTTCCAACTACAAATATTACAAATAACTATAAAGCTAAGAAATGTTTCCCCTAAAAATAAGATTTTGAGCTCTTTAATGAGTCACTTAATACTGCGTTCTATCAAGCCTTGTCCTTGAAGTGCAGACTCTGTAGAGATGAAATGAGTTGACAGTTCTTGGAAAAGGGCTATAATTAGGAAGATATAGATTTCAGTGGTGAAGCGTGTAGGCGTCCACCCTGCAACCAGAGCGTCACCGGTTCAAATCCCTGCCCGACTGCATACGGTTGTAGTGTCCCCGGGCAAGACATTAACCCAACTTCCTCATGTTTAAATCTGTTGGTGTGACTGTGGTGGTCTGGAGGGGTCCGGAGGTGCAGCGTGGCAGCCACTACTTCCAGAACCTCCAAAAAGAGAAAAACTTACATAATCACTGATAATTTCTGAAAGAAAAAAAAGTGTCAAACTCCAACTTTCATCAGGAGAGAGGCTCCCCTTACAAACTGTGTCAGACAGAAGGTTACTAAACTCACAGGGAGAGCACTGGACTATTTTAACTCTAGACACAAAATAGAAAATCCCTTAAAGCAGCTGAACCCCAGTGGTTCCTGCGGGTGGAGGCCGGAGGCTCGTCCTGACGAGTGTGGGTGGGTGGGGGGGGGGAGTTGGTGCTGGTTCTTCTCTCTTGCCTGAGGAGACGTGTGTAATGCCGAGAGAGCAGCTGAGAAAACACCAGAGTGGAGACAGGCTGTCCCAATCTGCCTTCTCCCAACAGCTGGAATAATAAATGTTCTGATTTAAGATGGTTCAAAAAAATCCACCTCAGCAGAACACAAATAATCTCAGCCTATAGGGGAAAATGTCAGCGGGCTGAGGCCTGCGTTGTGTTTCGCCTAATTAAAATCATGCAACATGAGAGACAGTTTTATGCAAGATATTAAAAATTTAAAAAGGAACCCAAAACCGTAACCTGAAGCAGAGATATAAAACATGCTTTTGTGGTTTGACAACGTCTTCGCTGACAAAATGTCACTGCTGTTGCCCACATGTTCGGTTTGAAAGCACGATTTATGCAAATCCTTCCTGACGCCCAAAGGCAAACGGCAGGCGACAATGTTTTTGTGAACCATAAAAAATATGCTGAAACTCTCAGAGAACATATATTGGATTTACGTCTATAACTGATTAACCTTTGGAGTCAACCTGATCCAAGATGGCCGCCACAACCAACTCTTAAAAACACAAAGATACAACACATCCAGTTTTACAGATATTAATTTCAAATGTGACGTGGCTGAGACTGATTCCTTACACTCTAAGTTTTAGGGGATTTAACAAGATCTTTGTTTAACATTTTGTCACGGCCTCTTTAGAATCATCTCTGTTAGCAAAATATCTCATAAACCACAGGATGGATTTTAATGAAACTTTCTGTAAATAATCCCTTGATGCACATCTAATAATCACATCTGCTGAGTCTTTTTTTTTAAGTGTTGTAGTTACATGTGATATTTAAATATTAGATCATGTGCTCTTTTTTTAAATCAGTGTTTATCTGAAATCATGATGAAATGTGCAGCTGAACTCAAAGAATTTTAAAAACATTTTAAATTGCATCTTTACATTGCACAGTTCAAATAAACTTAGATGCAAAATTAGTCTTCCTTTAAACTCTAACTTTCCATTTGATAAAAATCTGGTTAATTTGATTTGCTGTGATGTAGCACACATATACAGAGTGTGAAAAAAAGATGGATGGTCTGTTTTTAAAAATAAAGAATGAGTGAAATTAATTAGTGGGGCCAAATTTGTAAATAATGTGCTTTAAATTTTAGATTTTGAGTAAAATATCAAATATTTTCAAGTTAACAGGTTTAAGTCCAATTTAAATCCCAATTCATTGCTGTAAAGTCAAGTCACAAGTCTGAACAGTTTTTCAAGTCTAAAGTCGTCATAATAATAATAATGATGATGTGAGTCCAAGTCATGTGACTTGAGTCCCCCCCTCTGGACAACAGAAAAATGGATTTAACTCCAACAAATTGAAAGTGGTTACATATACCAATGATGGGCCTTTAATGTGGCACATAATCTAAGCCTTTATTTTTTGTGAATGCTAGAAAAGTTGTGGTTTATTGAGAAGAACAAAAAGGACATGTGCAAACACTCTCCTTGTCTGTAAAAGATTTTTTTTTAAATAACTCTTAAGTTTGCTGTATTCAAAGTGTCTATTTTATTAAATATCTTATTACGGTATTTCATCAAAATGTTAAACCCATCTGAAGCCATGGTTAAAAACTCTGTATGACTCATGACTTCCTGACCTAAGATTGTGGGCCACAGAGGTGTGAACATCTGGTGAAACTGACCTGAGATGACCTTAAGCTGTGATTGGCTACCTGATGAATATCTTTTCAGCCTCCAGCTTCAGATTTAGATCACATGGAACTCACCTCCTCATCAGAAAACCTGCTCAAACCTCCTCAAGCAAACAGCATGCTTAAACTACTGCTGGTCACATTAAGATTTTATCTGTCAAACAGAAAATAAAGAACAGTTCAACCAGAAATAAGACATTCCTGGGTGCTTATTTCTGATGGGTTTTTATGCTAATTAGTAGGATGCAAACAAGTTAAATAAGCAACTGTGAACCAGGATTATTATAGTTCACTAAAACTAAATAACAAAAACTGAAATTGAAAAACATTTTAGTTAACTAAAAATAAATAAAAACTGTAATAAAATAAACTATAACCGTATAATCCTTTTACAAAACCAACTGAAATTACAGATAGAATATCCTTAGTTTTAGTGTTCATCAATTTATTTTGAGCCATGTGGATCTTATTTTTTTTTAATGAGTAGTTCCACATTAGCTGTGGGCAGCTTACAGCACCTCATGGTCCATAACTTCACTTGTTTACAGTCTGCTGCTGCTCAGCATCGTCTGCTAAATGATGACAACAAAAGTTGGGAGAAAGCAGCAACGTCCACTTTGGGATTTCTTTGAATATGACTGAATAAATAAAAGCAAGTGTTTTGTAGTGGAAACAGGTGATAAAACAGGTGGAATACTTCTCAAGAGAAAAACTGATTGAATCAAGCTACCGGTAATATAAAATGGCTAACTATGAGTATCTTGACACGCTAGCTCTCTCAATAGCTCCTGTGAAAAACAAGCTACAGGTTGGAGACAGCTATTATCATCCTAAAATAATCACCAAAGTCCTTAGTTGGCAAATTTGAGTTATGCAATTATTTTAAGAAGGTGTCACTATAATGGACACTTTAGTGACCAAATAGCTGTTGGTTAGTTAACGCACAGGAACATCACAAGCTTGAGGATGCATTGGCAAATATGTTAATTCAAACTATAAAAAAACTAATACTAGAATTAATAAAAACTAAACTAAACTAAAACTAAGCATTAAAAATGCAATAATAACTAATAAAAACTAGCAAATCAACTGTAAAAACTAATTTAAAACTAACAAAACTACTAAACTAAAAAAAATACACAGATTAAAGTGATTAAAATAAAATGACAAATAAAAACACATACACTGCCGGGGTCTAAGTGTCCATAATAGATCCGTAGTAATAGATCATTTTTGGGGCAGGCAAAACAAAACACTAAAGTAGAAATTATCTACAAAAATTGTAGCATAAAGTATTCATTTTTTATTTTATTTATTTTTTATTTAGAAATGTATTCATTTCATTGTAAACAACTATATACAATAGAAAATAAAAACATATAAATCAAAGAACAAATAAAATGAAAAGCAGCAGAAAGAAGAACAAAAATCTGATCAGTGACTGAACTAAACTCTTCAGGGTTAAATGCAAATGAATTCATCTGTTTTTGCTTGTCCTGTTCAGGGTCACAGGGGGGATGGAGCCTTCAGCTGTCGTTAAAGGGTGGGGGTGGGCATCATGGATGGATCACCAGTCCATCACATGGCCAACAAGGAGACACAAACCCATTTACACTCAATCACGTTGTCCATTTGAATATCTGATTCAAACGTCTCTGAACTGAAGGAACGAAGGAAAAACTCCAGCAGTCATAGAAACGTCTGAAAACCAGAAACCATCTAACCATAAGGGTGCCATGCCATGCCTCTCCAAAGAGCAAACAACTTTTAAAATCAAAGCAATAATTTTTTTAGTCGTTTTTATGCAAAGTAGACAGACGGTAATATATTCCAGGCTCCCAGTTAGAGGAGGTCAGTGAGAGGTCTTAGTTATTAAACTGACTAAACAGAGCTGCACCGAGCAAAGAAAGAGAAGATAATACAGAAGAACTGAGCCAAACTGTAATTAAACCAGGAAAAATGGATTTTTCACCTTTTGTCTCAACAATCTGTTTGCCTTTATTAAGTATTTCTGTTTATAGACCAAGAGGGAACCACAGACATTTTTTTCTTTTGATCATTTGCTCAAATACAAATATTTAAAGTCATCATGGGAAGATCTCGTTTGGCATTTGAACTGCTGAGAGCTGGTTGGTGGATATATTTAAATACATATAAAAATGAAATTAAAAAAAAGCTGTATTTAATCCTCATGAGTTTGTAATTTGATTTATTTCAGACAGCAACCACATCCCTGCTGGAAGAAGGACTTTGTTGGTGCTGGACCAAGCCTGATGGGACACAGAAATCCATTTGAAGATTTTCTGCTTCTACTGGTTTACGATAATCCCCCAGCAGTGTCTTTGGTTGGCTGTGGACATGACAGCAGTTTCCAGAGCACGGATACAAGATGCAGTGATGAGGGGAGACAGAGTGATAAAGGGAGTGATGAAAAGTGGAGATATTGACAGCTCTGGAGGTGTGGAAATAGATGGTTGGTAAAAATCTGCTCGCCTGTAGGAACTCCGAAGTGGGATTTTCAGGCGGATGGGGAAATAGCTTCAGTGGAGGTAAAGATGGACTCGGCTCACTGCTGTAGGCCCTCAGACTCTGACAGTCAACTCTGACAGTCACTGTCATTTTAACTCAAAGAGCTGCAAAAAAATGTTTTACTTTTTTTTATAAAAAAAGTATTTCAAATAAAAACTACATCCTCTGGAAGGCAACAATATTACTGATTATTTGTGCAGGACAGCCATGGTTGATAATTGGGTCCAAACCGGGGATCAAACCCAGGACCGTCTTGCTGTGAGGCGTTGGTGCAAACCACTGAGCCATTGCACTGCCTAATCATGCTCTACACCAAGACTATTCAACTAGGGCTGCCATGATTAGTCAATTAGTCGATGACTAATTTAATAGTCGATTAGATGGAGAGTTCATCCATGTAAAGATTAAAAAAAGGCAGGTGATAAACTATAAACCTCTATTTTTTATTTACTATAAAAAAACAAGACTTTTGGTAGGGTCTTCATCTCAACTTTAACAAAAAGACTCAAGTTAGGAAAGACTATGAGTGAAATGCAGTGATTTCATTGAAGTAAAAATTGTACAACAGGTTTTTAAATATTTGCTGACCATTAAGCTACCACAGCCCAGAAATGCATAAAGAAATAAAAAAGGGAGAAAATATAAAGAGCCCAGAATGCTTTGGTGCTCATGAAGCCCTTTTATTTGAAGCCGTGCAACAAAATCCATCTGTACTCAACCTGTTTTATTAGAGCACAAAAGTAAAGGCATGTAATGGAGGTCTGCTTTTTAGTTTTTAAATAGCAACTGTAATGAAACTGTAATGTCAAATAGGTTTTGCTTTAACTTAAAAAAAGTGCAACCATAGTATTTGGTGTGTAGCATATTAGAAGCACAACACCTCAGAAGCAGCTATGTGCATTTTAAGCTCCGTCATTTTACAGCATTAAACATGAAAAATGATTAAAGTCACAGTAAAAGCTCAAGGTAAAGCGCCATTTTTCAGGACGACATTACAGAAGGACACACACACACACACACACACACACATACACACACACAATAAAAAGCTCATGGGTCTTAGACAATGTGCACAGTGTGTTATTCAAACACTATTTCAAGCAACTTGGCAGGCCTGTCTGATTTTAATGGCATGTAATGTAATGGCATGGTTACTCTGTTGACAGTTTCACATTTTCAATAAAACACTCTGCCACTGCGGAGAAGCCCAGCACGGCTGATGAAAGCGTAAAAGACAGATCAGTGCGGCCGCGTTAACGGGAGTTCCTCTGTCGGGGAGCCTCGCTGACCTTGGTCTTATCTCGACGACCTCATGCATGATTGATAAATAAAAATGAAACTTAAGATGTTCTCCAGAACCCGCCGTATCTTATCTCATTTGGAGCCGTTTCTTTTTTTTTCCTTCTCTCATCTTTTGTTGGGTAAAAATTCAAACAGTAATTGACGGACATCTAAATTTCGCAGAGTTTGAATTGTTTTTCGTAGAGGCAAAAAAAAAAAAGGGGGAGCAGTGACCTGTCTGCATCTCAGTGACAATTGGATTACCCAAAGGCTGAGTAAATATTCAGACTTCCTCGCAACAAACGTGTGCATTAGCTCGCGATTCGCTTTGTAGTCCGGATACGACACAGATGAAACAGATTCTTTCACGGGGGATTTCACACTTAAATCGCCTCTTTGCCTCGAGATATTTGTTTACAGTTGGGCTCGTAAAGTATTGAAATACAAAACTGAGTGTTTAACCTTGATTTGACCAGATGCTTTAAAGCTGGATTTCTCAATTTGAGGTAATTAGCATCATTCTCACACAACAGAGGTGTCACTATTGAAATGATGAGTCTCAGCAGCAGAATCTACAGCTTATATTACAGCAAAATAACAGTAATTGAGGCATTTATGTAGCTGACTGGTAACTCTTTCCTGCTTTTCTTTAAATAATAATAATAAGTCCAAACCCTGATATGTAATCACATTAAATATTACAACACATGTGTACCAATGCTGCTTTCAAAACATGTAATGTTGTTTTGAGCTGTTGATCAATAATATTCAAAGCCAATAAGGCAATCATTCTCATATTCCTTACAAAGCTATCTCAGATTGCTGATAACTTCAAGATGAATTACTATGTTAGTGAATGTGGATATATTAATACACCACTTATATGACCCACCACGGGGGGTTTTACCTGGCAGGGTGCAATAGAAAACCAGAGGAATTATTTCCATGTCTCTGGTCTATACGGTCTGTCTGTGAGTGATGATTACCCTTGTAATTACTTCCAGGAACGCGATAGAAACCTGTGTGTCGTATATTATTTCACAATATCAGACCGAGGTTTGGAGAAAACAAACAAGGCAACAATGGAAAAAAATAACGTTACAGTTTATTTTTTAAGGCATGTAGTTTATGGGACTAGATTTGTTGATTTCTTCTGATATCTTTTAGGATTTCTCCAACAGTTGATGTTTTTTTTTCCTACTAAGACAAGTTATAAATGTTTCAGAAGTACAGTATTGTGGTCAGAGCCACAGCTTTGTAATTCTGAGGCTGTAGGTTTGAGTCCAGGTTGAGACAGAAAAGGCATCTAGAATAAAATAATAATCTTTCATGGTAGTTCTCCCGCAGCAACCGTAAAATGAAGCAGTTAAAAAAAAAAACTTAAAGGGGGATCACGCATCTTTACATATAAATTATGACTCACATTTCTGAAATACTTTTAACAAAATCGAGCATACAACATTATTTGACTCTATTCCTCCTCATTTTTCTCACGCCTGCTGTGGACAGCCATGTGTGTCTATGGCAGGGGCGGGGCCACAGGGGCATTGGCCTCAGATGAAATCTGATTGGCCCCCTGAAGTGCCCCCTGTTCTGTCACTCATCTGTCTTTTGCCCGAGAGCAATGACGGTGTGTGCAGTTCCATGTCCAAACACTAGTGGCGCTAGTGAGTCAAATAGGAAAGTCATGAATGAATCGATCTTATAGAATTCTTCTCTTTTTAAGAAAATCTGAACAATCTTGCAGAAAAAGTATTTCAGCTGACAAATGATGGTTGCATTTTCTCATAGGCTGTGTGTTTGAGAGCATTTTATTTATGTACAGTAAAAATACATGTAAAATTGCTAAGGATAATTTACTGTTCAAGCTTTTTTTAATTACATTACAAGTGTTTGAACATATGACTGGTAAACTGTATACACCTTACCAAAACTGGGGATTTAAATGCAAGGATGCTAAACAAATACTTGGCCCCTCTATGAATATTGTGACCCCTTGATGGCCCCTTACTCAAAAAATCCTGAATCCACCACTGGTCTCTGGGTCTTTTGTGTCACTCTTAGTGTAATAAATGCTTTCATCCAGAATACGTGACAACTAAATTTGTCAATGCAGCCACTAATTGCAATACATTTATCATATAGTAGTTTGTGCAATTGTTTTAAAGTCCTGCTACTGATAATTTAAAGGGGCTATATCATGTAAAATCCACTTTTTGGAGCTTTATACCATGTTATAATGTTATCCTCTCATCAAA
>JARVGW010000624.1:19897994-19926660 GCA_031762495.1 Anablepsoides rubrolineatus | reverse complement strand
TGCCGTCGTCAACTTCCAATTCCAATCGAAGTTGACGACGGCATGTAGCCGAAACGCGTCCTGTTCACTGCCCTTATTAAAAGGAAGATATCTTTTGGAGTGCTGGTTATTCCGCTTTTTTTTTAACTCCCTTTAATACAGTTTTGAATCTATGTTTTGCAAAAGTCTCAACAAAGTACATATAATTTAAAAGTTGTTGAGACTTTTGAACAACATAGATTCAGAACTGTATTAAAGGGAAAATGTATTTCAATTAAGGCTGTTAGTTTGTGGAACAGTCTTGATAGTGAGATAAAACAGTCAAAATCTTAAAACTTGAAAATTACTACAATGAACCATTATAATATTGTCTAAAGTTTTGTTTTGTTGTAATTTTGTGTGTTGAGTTATTTTCGCCGTATGCTGACAATGAACTTTTGAGTTGGTGGTTGATTTTATTTTGCGAGTAGGGGCAGATATTATAAGTTTATACTTCTTTCTGATCTTTTTCTTTTATGGACTTCTTTTTAACTTAGTTTTGCTTCCCTTGACATTTTGATTTTGTATGCATCGTTTTATTTTATTTTTCGTTTCATTTTTTATTATTCATTTTTTATTGACTTGTTTTTTTTCTTTTCTATTGTTTTAATTAGATCTTTTTTATTATTGGATTTTTTTATTATTGGATGACTTGCTGTTTTGTACTCATATTTCAGTTCATGATTGAAATAAATAAATAAATAAATAAATAAAAGCCTTATATTAGTTAATTACTGCAGGGGCGATTATCTTTCAGCTGGCAACAAGTTATTTAACCCCAACTGGTGCAATGAGTTGCTTCTCATTTCTTAACCATGTGGAAAGACACAACCTGTGGTCGTGGAAAAGATGTCAGTGTGTTTGATAAGGGTTAAATCATTGGCCAACCGGAAAAAAATCTTCAATTCTCTGGGGAGTATAAAGATTGGAAATTGGAAGAAGCAATGGAAGAAGGTCCTGTGGTCTGATGAGTGATGTGTGCATCGGTGTAAGAAGAGAGGCAGGTGAAGTGATGCACTCAACATAGTGCCGACTGTACAAGCCTGTGTGGTGCTATGATGTGGGGTCGCTGCAGTTGGTCAGGTCTAGGTTCAGCAACAGCATGTGCTCAAAGAATGAGGTCAGCTGACCTGAATATACTGAATGACCAGGTTATTCCATCAATGTTTTTTTTTTTATTCCCTGATGGCCCGGCCATATTACAAGATGACAATGCCAGGGTTCATGTGAAAGAGTGGCTCAGGATCAATGCAAGATCTTGGTGAAAAATGAATGCAACACTGGATGGAAATAAATCTTGTGACATTGCAGAAGCTTATCCAAACAATGCCACAGTGAATGTGTAAAGCTAAAGGCGGTCCAATGAAATATTAGTGTGACCTTTTTTTTTTTGGGTGGCAAAATTATGTTTTTTTATTTGGCCAGGCAGTGTGTATATACTGCAAGTATTGATCAAGAGCCACATGCTCGTATTACTGACTGCACTGCAGCGTCATAGCAAATCAACAGTTCTGTGTAAAAACACAGGAAATTTATTGACAAAATCATTTTATACTACTGTTCATTCCAACCCCAAGATAGTAGAAGAAATCTAATGCTTTAATTTAGATCACTTCCCCATGTTTTTATGTTAAACACAACAAAATCTTAATGTCACGTTGTTGCGTTTCATCTAAATGGGTTGAAGGTATAAAACAAGAATAAAATCCTAACACAGAGAATAAGTAAAGTGTTGTCAGAAAGTCATCACAAACATGGGTCTGCATTAAAGTCACTCTAGCATTAGAAGGAGAAAAAAATATATTTTTTCACATTTACCAAAATAACTGCACACAGAGAGTCATCCATTTCAAAATCCCCAGTTCAAGATTGCTTTTAGCACAGTTGGTTTCTGTCAGGAGAGCTTACAGAGAATGCCTTCTAATGTTGGGCACATCTAGTTTACGCTCACATCACAGCTTTCAGGGTTCTGGGCTGAAAATTGCAGAGATTCGTTTCCATCACTGCGGTGGATTTGTGACGCTTTATTATGTCACTCTGAACTGTGTTATTAGTTAATGGACAAACATTTCCCAGCTTGTCTAAAGTTTATCAGGTCTTCTTAACTTCAAAAGAATGGCACATTTAAAGTGGCCGTGACATCAATTTTTTGTAATAAAAATTATTGCATTTTTTGGAAAGATAACATGAATAAGATATTGCAAAATAAATTTTACTCCACTGAGATGAACAGTTGTAGAGATATTTGCATGTGAAGTAACAGGAAATTATGTCACAGGGGACCGTCTGCATGTGAACAGAACATGGCTACAAAAGCTAACAACACAGACTAGAGAAGAATTTGATGTTTTTTTTAGATTTTTTTGAGTCATTATCAGAAAGATGAATTTAAATCAAATGTTTCAATAAAGCCCAGAGAGTTATCTTTCTCAAAGAGTTCCCTTTTGATGTCACCTCCTGTTTCTCATATAAAATTCAAAAGAAGATGCATCAGTTATGTGACAAAATGGGTAAAATAATGTGTATTGTGCCAAGTTTCTTAAATATAAAGATGTTTTCTTTGACTTTTTGTATTTGAAGGATAGGCATGTCACACACACTTTAATTTTTATTTATTTATTTTATAAACACTAGTGAGGTTTAAGAAAACAATGTTTAATCCTGCCTGATTATGCTTCTAAAGTTGCAACCTAATAAAATAAAATGAAAGAAAGGGAAAAAGAGAGAAACAAAAAGCAGAAAATGTGTTTTTGTCTTCTGGGCACGGCTGTATTTATGAAAATGTTTCTAATAAAAATCCATGCGGGGGTAAAGCTGTAGCTTGTGTTGATTTGACAAGCACATAACTTCCATCTGCATGGCTCTGCTTCACATCTACAGGGCAGATTCCATGCAAAACGCTCTTGACCTCTCCTGGCATAAGACGGAATATTGATCTTCTGTTCTCGATGACGACTCAGAGTCAGATGTAATCGATCCAAATCAGCTGGAGCACTAACCTTTGCTGATAAGCTTTAGGAAAATTTGCGGTGCGGAACACGGCACGGAGAAGAAAAAAAAAACCACGGATTCAACACCGAGCTAATGTGAAAACACAGCCCCTGAAAAACTAACGTGTGTTTGAAGAGTTGCTGCATATTTGATGCACCAAACTTTTGCAGAAATTAGAGATGCAAGTGCAAACTTTGCCTGTCCAACAGATGTCTTATAATTTTAGATGAAAAATAACATTAAGTGGGTGTGTTTGCATTAAAAGCTGTTGCAAACTGAGCTAAATACATCTTTACTGTTGCCTGACATTTTCATTACAGCTATTTTTGAGCAGCATGCCTAGACAGATTTATCTGAAATTATGAGGAGACAAAGGAACCAAAAGATAAACTCAATCAGTGTCTTCAGGAACATCATAAATATACTTTTTCTTAAATATAAATGCACACTGATACGATACCCTTACCTGTCCCCGGGTAAGAGCCCTGACCTCAGCCATGCACCTTCGATGGCAGCCCTCTGGCTCCACGCGTGAGATGGTGTGGCTGTGACAATAGAATTTAAGATTGTTCAACCTACATTAAAGCCATCAGTAAAAACAAACCCTTGACTTTAAGAAGAGATGGAATTGATAATTTCAATAAAACCTTAGCATGGTTCATGATATAATTTGGTAGCAGGCTCAAACACATCGAACTAAAATACAAAACAAATTCAATAAGATGGTAAAATGGTCAAATAAAGAGATAAAATAATATATAACAACCCGTGCTTGGAGGTAAAAATGAAGACCTTACAGCTTGTTTTAAACATTCTTTAACATTTTCAGATTTAAATTGGGCTTTTCCTCCTGCAAACTGCCAGCCATGCATGTGGAAGCATGATCCGTACAGATAGCGTGTAGCATCTCCATAAACTGATGACAGAATTCATTCGATTTCAGTCTTTCATCACTTGCAACGTTTCATAGCAAAAGCAACGTTTGCAACAGCTGTGGATTTTTATTCCAGGAAAAAACTAAAACGAAGATGAGTTATAACACGATTGTCTAGAAAATAGTTTGCAAGTTATTATCGAGAGATATGTACACATTGTAAATCTATATTTTATTAATCGAAATGTATACAAGAATATAATTTAACAATACTATACTCTACTATTAACAGTTAAGGCTCATGCTACACCATGGGTGTGCATCTCTTTACGGTGCACCAGCGGAACCAACATACTGTACAATAGTTCCTACCTAAGAACTTCCACAATAAATGTCGCAATGAGACATAAAATATGCAATAATACGTTAACAAAAACTCAGTTTTATAGATACTGATGTATTAGCCTATAGTAGTAGCTGAGACTGATCCTTAACATATATTCTAAGGACTAACAGATTGTGCACATTATATAACTTTGCCATTTGCTATTTGAAATAAGCCCTGCCTTTTAGCAAAATATCTTAAAGACCATTGGACATACTTGAATGCAACTTCATGGCTGAACGTGTCCAACTGACCAAAGTGACCAGAACATACAGCTCTGTCCTTTAACAGATGATTTTATCTGAAAACGTCAGCAGTGAGCAGTATGCATTCTTTTAAAGAGCGCTAGGCCTTTTACTTCCTAAGAAATCCCTCCTTATGAATAAAAAACGAATTTATTAAACAGTAATACGCTCTGTTGGCATCAGGATCATAAATACATATCTCTTAATGTCTGAAAGCACAAAACAAAACCCACAGTTTCTATTAATTCACTGCCAAAGTAGGCCTTTTTTTCATGGTCTCCGTGCCAAAAAACACAAACAGTTTCTTCTGCCACAATCACCCCCCCCCCCCCAAACACACACACACACACACCCCACTTCCCTCCCCCCATATGTTAAGCGACATCTTCTCTCACTAATATTATTACCCTTACTGCTCACATTGCTGCTGGTTTTTGCTGCATCTCAGGACTAAATTTGGCCAGGATTTTCCACAGTAAACCACTTAGCAGGAAAAAAAATATAAATAAATAAATAAAAAATCATCCTCTCCCATTTTCAGATCCGTCGAGAACGAGCATCAACAATCAGCTGTACGAGCGCAGATCCTTCCAGAGAGGCAGGAGCCTCTGAGACAGAGGCGAAGCCACTAGAAGCTGTCCATTATCATTGTTTGTGGCTGGTTTCACACATCTTCAGGCACACAATATGCTTACAGGGTCAATCACCTGCCTCCTACTCAGGCTGAGTAATTGGAAATGACAACTGTTACATATTGCATTTCCAGCAGAGAGGATATTTGGTTAGTGGTTGTGTGCTTCAGTAAATACTTATTGCATCAGCAGGGTCCTTCGCACTTTACATGAGCAGCTGCTCAAATGACCTCAAGATGTTGTTGCAATGAATTTATATGGCGTACCGTGTCTTCTGGTAGTCAGAGGCGGCGCCCAGAGGAAAACTAGACAACATGACTCACGGCAAGAATTAGCTGAACGGGCCTCTTCTTTCAAAACCACTAAATCTCAGATCTTCACAGCAGGAGAAAATGCAAACACTTCCTGAGTGTTGAGATGTTTTTTTATTTTATTTTATTTTATTTTATTTTATTTTTTAACAGTATGGCACTGTGAGTTTGTATTACAGCAAAAGTGTTTGATTTTAAAATATGTGGCTGTCGAGAACGAGCACTTCAACAATAACAGCAGTCGGCTTCAATTTATGTTAAAAAAAGAAAAAAAAAAAAAAAGTTCTGCTCTTGAATCTGTAAAACGTAAATTACAAGCCTGAGTGACTCATAAATAAATACTGGACTGAATTAAGTGAATGCATCATAGCAGAGCTGTCAAACGTAAAATAAACAAACAAACAAGAAGCGAGTGAATAGCTGAGCTTCATAATTCTGTAGGCTTTGGAACATGCCTGTTTAGAATAATGAAGGCTAATCACAACCGCGTGTCTTTGTCCGTTGGTGTTCCTCTATTGTCATTAATGGTTCTGAATGTTCTTGTTTTTTTAATTAGTGGTGCATTACCATTAACACGTTCTCATTGTCATCATTCACGGCCTGCATGAACCGCAGGATGAATGAAACCATACATTTACTAACTCCATAATAGAATCCAACATATTTATTGAATTATTTTCTTAAAAACAAAAAAGAGGGGGAAAAAACAGAAAAACATACAGAAGATGAGATGTTTTCTGATTATTGTTTTTGCAAATTATTTTTCCATTTCAGTTTTTCTGCTCAGAGGCTCTTGTCGTGGATTAAAGCATGTCAATCATTTGATGTGTTGAGGAAAACAAGCTGAGACTACACGATAACACCAGTGATGGGGCTCTGCAGCGGGCTTTATTGAACTGAATGTGGGACGAATTATGACTGTAAAAGTACAGAAGTTTTTCATTAACAGAAGAGAGATTTTAGAGGAAAAACCAAGGAATCTGACATTTAGAAAACAATGTAACCGAGAACTCTGTGTACTGTTTTTGCACCAGTTTCATGTCACTAATCTGTCAGTGGTATTAAACAGAGGACATCGTGTCATTGCTTCCTAACGTATACGTTTAGCTGTCTTCTGTCACATAATAATATGTGCTTTTTTAGGAAGAAAAACAATTTCAGTCATGTCTTGCAACAAATCATGCCGTGTTTTATAGAAGGATTAAGCCAGGGAGGGGGTATTACATGTGTCCTTGTTCTGTCCAAACAGATTTCTGATCACGTTTTACAGCAAGTGTAGAGCAAATACCTTCAAACTGATGTGTGGCAGGAGCATTTTTCACACTATGTGATGAAAAATGTAGGATGCAAAGATGGATTATTGATATGTGTCAAATAGAAGTGAACTTGAATTTGAAATAAATTCCTGCATGAACCACATATACCAAAGGTTCTTACACTTTGGTCTATTATACTATTATAAGTCATTAACTTAAATGTAAATTACTTAATTATTTTACATGCAATTGTTTATATGGTATGGTATGGTATGGTATGGTATGGTATGGTATGGTATGGTATGGTATGGTATGGTAGTAAATGAACTGAACAAGACAATGTAATATCAAAATGAGGTAAAAGTTGCCCTGAGGTCTTTAATTTAAAATACAAGCCTTTTTTAAATATTAGCCAAAGGATTGTGTAATTAAAATTTTCTTTTGGAGCAATGTTTTATCTTAACATCAGCAAAATATGAAAAAAAAAAAATCATCAATATAAAAGAATGAACTGCATCGCATCTGGTGTGAATTTAAATGACTCCTGTCAGACCCAAACCCTGCTGCTGAAATTCTTCTTTCAGAACTAAAGAATGGTTAAAGGCCGTGAACCACCAAGTTGATGAAATTCAACAATTTGTAGCAAGTGAAATAAATGTTTGTATTTTAAGTTTTTTGTGAAACTGTTGCACGACTTGTCATCTGCAGCTTTGTCGCTTCTTTTGAGCTTCCTGTGTGTAATGTGCATCAAGCTGTGGGACAACAGCGTCAATCAAAAGGAGGTAGGGAAGAAGGTTCCTTTATTCTTGCTTTGAACAACCTGCTGCTTCATTTGTTGTTCTCACAAACACTTGGGTAGACTGTTATGGGAAAACAATGCAGAAATATCCACATTTACACAGATGTGTTGCACACTGATTTTCCACAGCTCATGATATTGAGGAATTTAATTTATGAATTAATTTCTGCAACAATGTTTAATGCAAATAAAAATGAAACCGCCAATAAAACTGTTCCTTTTTTCCCGCAGTCTAATGAATTATACTGAGTGTTACCAGTTCTTTAGCAAGACCTTCAAAACAAAATAAGAAGCTTTGCTTTAAGCTCCTGTCTGCTGTGCAAGCTATCAGTCAGGGAGGATATTATTATTAGAGCACAGGGAACCTCTTTAATCACATTTTGTTCTGGAAAACAAAACGAAGATCATCTGCTGCTCTTTAAGTCATTCATACTATCAAATACAATTGTGTTATTGAGCAAGAAGTGTCGTTTGCAGAAAAGAATGAAATAATTTACAGCAATAAAATTAGAACAGGAGGTGTCTGCTAACTAAAATAAACCGACATTAGGGATTAAAACTAAATTACTCCACAAAAAACTCAACACAATGCTGACTCATGGGTGGAAAACATGAGTCAGTCAGCCCCCACCCCCTCTTTATTCCAACTGTTCAGTATAATTTCTCTGTAGACACAGAACTATATTGTTTTCGCAAATAACACCCTGAAGCGTGTAAACAAGCAAACAATAAGTTATTTTCAAAAGAGAACTGATTCCGTATTTTAATTAAACTCATTTTTAATCTTCTGAAAAGGGCCACAAGCGAGTCTGTATTGTTCACCCTGTAAAGACCAAAAGCTTGTTAAAAAAAAAAATAATAAAATATATAGACGCCACTTTGTACAACGTAAATAAAACTGCCAACCACTTAGGGTAAACAAGAACTGTGCTGTGATTGAGGTAAAGTATTGTTGAGCCTTTTACTCACTTATAAACCTGATTAAAATAATTATATATTTTCCAGGCATATAGTTCAATTCTATGCCACAATCAAGTTACCTTCAGTTGTTGTGAAAATGCTATATATCACAATTAAATGTGACTTTGCATCATAGTCTAACTAAAAACCTTGAAATTGGCCTCTGTCTCTTTAAGAATATCCTACCGTTTCAGACACTCCCACTTCAGCACGCCCCCCCCCCCACCTCCTTAAGTGATTTATCCAAAACAATGCAATAAACTGAAAAGTCCTTTTCAAAATAACTTTTTGAAATAATTTTGCCTTTGTGCAATAGAATGCTTTGACATGGTGCAAAGTTTAAATAATTATTAAAATAATTAGTTTCTTTAAAATTCTCTGTTGTTTGATTTGTTTTCCTGAAAATTATGTCTATAAAATTGTCACAAATCCAGCAAAAACATCAGCATGAAGGATGATTTTAACGTGGAAAGGGAGAGACTACGTGAGTTGACACCAGCTTGACTGATGTTGGGATGATATTCTCCTTCAGTTAGGCAAGAAATTTCATTTGAACATTTTTTACTATTATTGCAGACAAAATGCTTTAAACTCAGAATTTTATTTTATTTTATTTCTGTCACCAAAAATTTGTCAAACTGCTATTTATTAATGAGCTGAAACAACAAACAGGCAAAAAACAAAGTCTGCAGCATTTTCCCCATCACTAAATAATGCATAAGGAACAGTTTTTACAACTAAATTTACACAGTCTTACAGAACTGTGAGTACTGCGGCTTAACTCAAACAAGACAACAACCTGCTTGTCTTAAATGAGTTGTGACAAGATATCGGCCTGACAAACCTCATGCTGGGTGATCTAATTATAGAGTTGTCATGACAGCAAGTTGCATATTTAATCAGAGATTTATCACTTTTTTAATATTTATTTATTTCAACCTGTTGCTGCATCACAGCTTGGTCTTCGTGAGAGACAAATACACCAAATGTAACCAGAATAAAAAGTATTTTTGCATTTTAAGTACTGACTTATTCATAAGCTAAAAGATGAAAGGATTAGCTAAAACCTGAAAGAAGCTGAATGCTTGCTAGTAAAAAGGCAGGCTAAGAGCTAAAAGTAGCTAAATTATAGCTTGCCTGGTTAAATAACGATAAATAAAATTAAATAAATTTCTTCACTGTCACAAATAAAACTAAATAATATTGCACATGTTTAATAACACATCCAGGTGGCTCTCTGCTCAATCTAAACACAACCCGGGCCAAGGTGGGCCGAAGTGGGCTTTAAAATGCAAAAACGCCTTCTCTGTGATGGACCTGGTGTTGGTGATGGATCTGTAATGGGACCTGTCCAGGGTGTCCCCTGCTTCTCACATAGAAGCCCTGGGACCCGGAATGGAAAAAGTAGTTAAAGAAAATAGCTCATACGCACGAGCTACAGCTTTAAATGGTTAACTCATTTGATTGAGGTTAAATTATACACGTTTAAGTTTTACAACACAGCCTAAAATGAAGAAAACTGCAAGCTTTTCTAACCAGGTAGTAGAATTTCTTTTTCTTTGATAAGTGCAAGTAGGCAAATAACTGTATTTGTCCTTTAAAAGTGCAGTTCTGGCTTTTGCTACCCCATCCGTTCTCATAGGATATAATCTTTTGGTGAATGTAAAGCCATTCATCTGTAGGGCTCTGCTCTGACATGAGAGCCAAATGATAATGTATTGATGCTGCCAAGCAGAACTTGTCATAATAGAGCTGAGCCAAAGCAGAGTGACAATTGAAGGCTTTTAGTTATTTCAGGTTACATTCGGCAATGGAACCGCTCTCTGCTGTGTCCCTACATTATGTGATAAATATTGCAGCAGCTGCACCCGGAAAAAAAAAAATCCCTGTTCTGGCATGTTTACTCTTTTGGTGCAATGTAGTCGTTCACAAAGTGAGTCTTCTGTATTGTATACAAACTGTCCTTAATAAGGACACAGAAGATGTCATTATTGCTCAATCTGATGGATGAGCTGTTGGCTGAAATGTGAAACTACCCCGGCCTCCATTTTAGTTCAAGAAAGTGTTATTCCTCAAGGGGAGACATGCTGTGATTGAAGTATTTACGACAAGACAGAAATGTGATGGTATAGAGAACGCGGGTGACAGTGACGCATGACTGAACAGATTACTGTGTACAGACTGGAGAGCAGCCCTTTGTGTTGTGATGCCATACTTTATTGTGCTGAGGTTAAAAGGCTCACCTCTCAGGGAGCTGCATTACTCTACCCCCTGCTCTTTTTGATATACCAGTCCACTGAACAAAGACCATGTCAGCAGAGCCAGGAATCCCTCCTCCGCCACCCTCCTCCCAGCTGACAGAGTAGTTAAACCTAAAACTGCACTGTGACAGGACACTGACTGAGACAGATAGTTAGATAGCTTTCAGACATCTAAATGTTTCTTGCGCAGGATAACATCTTTAGATCTAAACAGCCATTATTTTGTGCCGAGGCCAAACCTTTGTTTGTCTACAGAGGAGTCCTCCACGGCTCTAAAATGGGATAGAGACATATGTAATGTTTTTATATAGATCTATAGATATGGAGTTTTTCTGCACAAAAATGACAAAGAACAAAGCCAGTTCTAAAACAAATCCACAAGAGTCAAATTCATCAGTTTGTGTTGTCCAAGTGTCCTGGAGCTCACAGTACCTAATTTATTTTTCACTCAATTACATTTTAAGTAAGGTTTAGAAAAAGAAATGTACTTTTTGAAGTAGCATTAAAGAATCTTACTTTTTATTCTTACTGATTACTGTTTCCCATCATGATCTGTCATTATCAACTGCACAATCATTTGCACTACTACCCTGCTGTAATTGCACACCAGTGCTTCTTGTCTGCATTATGATTCTTCACTTTACATTTACTGGTCTGGTTGAGATTGTTTTGCACATAAAACAGGGAATTTCTGATTCCTAATGTTGAATTCTGTCGAATTCTGATAGTCTAATGTCTCGAAAACAGAACATATCCTTCCCTATTCTTGCACAATTCTTTGTTGTATATTTTTATTAATAGTAGTCGTATCATGGCTAGTCAGTGTTAAATTCTTGTTTTTTGTGTACTATCTATAGCTTGTAAAATAACTAGTGTGTGAACCTCTGTACTGATGCTGCTGTGACACACATGAATTTCCCTTCAGCAGGACAATAAAGGCTATTTCTATTCTAGTCTATTCTGTTTTATTTCTATTCAGATCATGTATTTTGCTGTTTGTCTCCTGAATTAATTATTGCTCAAAAGGTCTTGCCATAGCCCTGCTGGTTTATTCATTATTTAGTTTCTTAGTTTATTCTTGCATTTTGTTCTTCATGCATTTCTGTTTAGTTTTCTTTTCTTCATTTAATGAGTTCTTTAGTTTCTCTCATGTTATTAGCTGCCTCCAAGCTGTTTTTATTGTATCAATGTTTATCAGTATGTCAAACTTACTCACCTAAAGCACTGCAGAGAAGGAGCACATCCAGCATCACAGCAGTGATGTCCACCTTCTACTGACGTCCAGCGAGGTATTTACAAGATATGAGTAACTTTATTACTGTTATACACAGAATGACCTGCGTTATAGTCCACCACCTGTTTTTGGAGCGGTCTCCGGTCCGCTTGGCGTTCACACATGCCATCAACCCTCACCAGAGCTCGCTTCAACTGAACCGAGACCTGTAGGTTTGGAGGCTGACCAGAGTTCGCTTTTTTTGGTCCGCATCAGAGTTTGATTACGTGTTCACACCTCCCCAAACGAACCAGACTTTCCAAACAAATGAACTAGAGTTCAATTAAAGTGGACTAAAAAGGGCTTGTGTGAGTACACCCTTATTGGTTCAGTCTATTTGTACTTGGAAATTGGAAGTTCAGGAACATTCAGAAATTTTGACCTGGAAAGTTCAAGAATCCTTACCTTCCTACCTGGCTTTATTATTAAAATTTAATTATCCAGGTTATAGTTAGCCTGGTTATTAAACTCAACAATGAGCAAATCCTACATTTTTTTTATTTTTTACTAGTAATTGGAACAAGCTGACTGTGACATCACTCTCACTCTGACTTCCAAGGTAAACAGAAAGCAACATACAGTAAAAGCTGAGTGCTGGAAGATGGAAGAATGATTACAAAGACTTTGTAGGTACAGATAGGAAATGTGATGCATTTCTGCACTAAAATACAAAAAATAACAGGACCACAGCACCATTGTGAAATTGGTTGTGGTGCCTTGAAAAAAGAAGAATGTGAAAAAACCTTATTTCAGGTTTGTTCCATTCCTGAAGGTGACTTTTTATTTGTGCCATCAATTCAATTTAAGGTTTGTTCTCTTTTATAAAAATGATTTTCATTACATCTTTAAGTATCGACTGTACACTGAAAAAAAAAACAAAGTAAAAATGTGTTCAGTTGGAAACACAAAGCTGTTGTGAACTTAGACATATGACCTTGACATTTACCTTATTTTTGTTCAACAAAAAGAAAACTATATTTTCCATTTGTTTCAATAGGAAAAGGTGAGTTCTGGCTATCGACTAAAAAATATATACATGAAGAAAATCAATAAGGCATTTTTATTTTTGTGCACATGAAAGTAGAAAAATATTATAATACTGGCACAAAAGGCCAACCCCTGCTTGTATTGAGACAGTTTGTGTGGCTGTCCAAACAAAGCGATTGCCGTAACTTTTTTTTTAAGTTTTGAACTGGTTACCAGTGCTACCCTGCCTCCTCTAAAACCAATGCCTTGCAGGAACACGATGAGGAGTCCATATGGGTCATATTTAAGATTAGAAATAAACATCTTCTAAACTTTTATGGACTGGAATTGTTTCAGTTGTGTTTGTAAATTAGAGAAGAGAGGGTTGTATGGAGAAGTATTCCTGAAATGCAGTGGTGGGCAGCCTTAATCTAAAAAGTAGTCCCACTAGCCCTAAAGCACTAACTCAAATATTTAGGTCCCCTAATTCTAAAGCACTGAAAAATTTAGCAAAAGCTAATTCTAAAAGCAGTTGACCCATGGGACATTCTTCAACAGACAACATGAGTCACATGTTGCCAGAGTTGTAAAGTAACTAAGTAAAAATACTTTGTTACTGTACTTAAGTAAAATTTTTGGGTATCTGTACTTTACTTGAGTATTTATTTTTCAGCCTACTTTTTACTTCTACTTCTTATATTTTCACACAATTATCTGTACTTTCTACTCCTTACATAAAAAAAGACAAAAGTAGAAAGTTGTTACTTTTATTTCATTTTTGCTCATTTTCATTCTAGCTTGTAAAAAATAAATACTATCCATATAAATTGTGCCTCCTAGATTTATTTGTGGTTGAATGAGAAGTATAAATATATAAAATTCTGATATTGTATTAATTTGTACACAAACTATATATATATATAAATTTATATATATATATATATTCATTGGCGTAATGAGGGGCTGTATTGCAGTTATTCAAAAATGTTGGCCACTGCACTGACTGCTTAATCATTAAAATATTAATCATTAAAATAAAAGGACTGTACTTAAAAAGTATTTGTATTTCATGAATTATATTATTGCATTTGGCCGCAGCCCTCTGATAGATTTTTATTTTGAAGAAAAGGTTTGTACAGCCTTGATATATGTATATAAACTAAAACAGCTAGACTAGTACATCCTAAATTTAACATAAATTAAACATTATTTTAATACGACAGTAATTTCTGCATTTTTTGGGGAGGTCACCTCCTAATAAATGTCATTACAGAAAATCTAACTGCTCATTTTAAATAAATAATTTAACTTTTAATACTCAAGTACAAAACATATCAGATACTTTAAGACTTTTACTCAAATAATATTCATACAGGGTTTGACTTTTACCAAAGCAACTTTTAGTAAATACTTGTACTTTTACTCAAGTATCACTGTGTGGTACTTTATACAACACTGCATAGTGCCATGTTGCTCTCTGACATTCCTCAGCCTTATTTGAGTTCATTTATTGTCGATAATACAATACAATAATCATGATAATTAACATTTAAAGACCTCAGTTAGTGCTTCTAAATTTAGCCTATAAATTTAGCAAGCGCTAATCCACTAATAAATTCTAAATTTAGTAAAAGCCCTAAAACACTAATCAGGAAATTAGTTCCCCTATTAGTGCTTTAGTGTTTTGGGTAACTGTGCCTACCACTACTGAAATGTTTCTGAAAAGATTCAATTAATTAAAAATAAAAATAAACCAACAAAAACCCAACTCTGTTGAGTGAAAGTCCTAGAAGTGATTAATGAAGCTTCCTCCTGTTTTCTAACATTTTCAGTAATCTGAATAAAAAAAAGTGAAATTGATTATCAGTAATTATGGTTATAGATCGACAGTGGATGCTGGTGGAAAGTCTATTAAAAACGCCAGTCATTAAAGCCACTTTTCCTTTGACAGAGTTCTTCCTACTATGAAAGTCAGGCAGAGCTCAGCTTAATTAATGTAATCACAAAACAAGACAGTGAACAAAATGCTTCTTGACATTAGATTAATTTTATCAGTGGATGATTTTATTATTTAGACAAAAGCGAGTAGAGGAGCATAAGTGATTGCTTGTGACAAATGGAAGTGACATTCTTGTATCCTGGTGTCTCATCTATCAAGAACATCTGTGTTTTTACTTCATTTCATGTGCAATAAAAATGGAAACCGCAACATGAAGAGCACTTACAGAGCAGCGTCTTCTCCTCAAGAATGCAAGTGCACCTTTTGTTGGTTTTCACACAGCTGCAGACACGTATCGGTTCGCCCAAATTTAGGGGTAGGTGATACAGAACGACGCATAAATCAGGACAGAAATCCTTCAGTCACTTTCAGCTGTTGCATCCAGTTGATATCTCATGAAAATGAAGCGGTTACAGCGGAGGATCACTATTTCTTACAGTGATTATATTACGTAGGCGCGAGGCCTTATCTTGGGCTTACTTTAAATCTCTTTTTTAATACACAGAATGGAATAGTCGCGAGCGATTCGGAGAGGCTGCAATAACTTTATCCTGCCATGAGCCCCTTTTGCTGAGATTGGGATATTTCAGCTGCCATGCCTGCTATAATCAAGTATTAGTCCAAAAATTAAGTCTATTTTGTGAAGTAGAACAAAATAAATCACCGCTGCAAGTCAGACTCAGCAGGATCTTGAATTAATAGACTCCATGGCAACTGATTTATCAAATGGACAACCATGTCTCGCTGACCCGTTTTCCCTTGTTATCCCCGAATAAAAATAATTTGAAGTTCAAACACACTTGTGCTGTTATAAATCACCAACCTGTGAGGTTTCAGTGCATCTCAGGTGTTATTTTGTGATTAACCTTTGCAGTTTCTTTTCTTTTTTTCCCCCTCTCTCTCACACTGTACTTCCTTTACCTCAGTCTATCGAATGCACTTGAGTTAGTAAGTTTGAACAATTGCCAAACCTGTGAAGCTCTTGCTTTCAGCTGTGGGTGTTATGTGTAGGTGGGAGAGTGATAGTGAGAGCGACAGTGACAGTGAGAACAGAGCAAGAGATCATATTCTACCTGTAGGAAAGGAGCAAGAGTCACATCTTTTTCTTGGGTCTTTCTTGTGTTGTTGTCTTAAGAAGCTGCTGTCAGAGAAGCAGCTCTCTCAGCCCTTTCTGTCATGAACTGCCTCTCTTATTGAGAGTCATCATCAGTAAAAACTAGGGAAGCCCTTGATGGATACCGCTGAATGGATCTGCATTCACACCATGAAAATCTGGGCTGCAGTTAACCACAGAGGATCTAAGAGTTGGAGGCCCGGTCCTGCACAGACGATATTAATTTTACAAAAGTCTCACTGTCGAACAGATGGAGAAACCTTTATCCTGTTAATATATATCCTGTACATAACCCACACTGCCTCTTGATAACATTACTCATCCAATCCAAGTTATTGGAAACTGGCCTGTTTTAGTGTTTTTCTACAAGCTGATTTTCTTTAAACTCACTTCTCAGTTAAGGGAAAAACACGGCCGCTGATCAATAAGTTTCCACAAAGAGATTAAGTGATGTTTCAGAGAATCTTTTATGTAATAAATATAAAACGACTCAGGTGCTGTCCGTTTTCTCAGATCTAGATGGGAGGGACAAACAAGATGACACAAATTGTCACTGCTCTCTTTCTCACACCCTGTCTTCCACATCGAGACAAGCCGACAATTATATTTTTGGCCCCCAGACATATCTCCAGGTAATTGGTTCCTCACCTCTCACCTAATGGGAGGTGTGAGCAGTGGCCTAGATGGCCACGAGTCCGAGGTGACGGGTCAGGAGGAACCAGAGTCCTCGGGTTTAAAGCTGGGAGGGCAGCTGTTTATTGTCTCTGGATGTGAGTCGGCACAAATCTCTTTGATTTGAACAGTTTTATTGGATTCATTCGAATCTGCATGTGCCTGCTTTGTTTTAGCTGTGAATGCTAAGTCATGTTCATGTCCTGGTTTTCCTCTTTACACACTTTTTACAATCAAACTACTACTGCATACAGTTTTGACTATAGGTTCATAGTAACTAAGTACATAAGTAATTTGTAATTTTACCAAGTATTTTTTCAAATTGTTACTTTTATTATTTTGTTACATTTAAAACCTAAAATTGATACTTTTACTTATTTACTTTAAAGTGTAACACCTAGTTACTCGTTACAAAATCAAATATGTCTGAAAGTGTTGAACTGACTCAACCAAGTCATGTCAACCGTTTCCACTAAATATGAGGCAAAGATGCATATTTTGCCACAATTTAAACAACTTGGTTTAGTGGAACCAGTTTGGTTCAGTAAATTCCACAGTTTATTCCTTAGAGTGTGTAAACGTATGTTTACGTTTCCAATTTGTATGAACAGTTTTATGACTTTTAGTACTTTTTGTATCAGTGAAGTTTTTTTTTTTTACCTAAGTCATTTTCTGTTAAGGTATTTTTATTTTTACTTAGTTATTTGTTTCAAGTACTTTATAGACCTCTGTTCATATATCACATTCAGTCTGATCTGAAGTAGGGGTCTCTGCAGTATGTATATATATTTTATTGACTGTATAATTATAGTTTAAAAGAGAATAATCAGTCTCAAAATGAAGATTATTGTGAACATGTAAACATGATTTATTTACTACAAATTTGTCCCAACTAGCACCGTCCTGTCTTGATTTATGACTAAAAATTGATATTCATATTCCAAAATGCAATCTTTATCCATGTGGGTTAGAAATGTTTTAACTTAGCTGGATTGTTTCACATCCCTCCACTTGTACAGTGTTGAAATTTTGCACAGCTATCCCCTTTCTGTCTTGAGGTACAGCTTAAAGTAGGTACTTTTTTCTGGGCATTTGGAGTTACGCGTCTTCAAACAACCTTCAAACCCCACCTAAAATAGTCAATCTGATCAATCATGTCTTTACCAAAATCCTCACACACAAAGAAACTCCCACTTAGAGACCCCCTTTCTTCGAAATTCTAAGACAACATTTAGGTTTTGTAACTTTGTCTTTTTCTATTTTCAATAATTGGTCTCTTAGTGAGCAGATGATAGAAAGAAAAAGATTGTATTTTCACTAAAGGGAAGTCTTTAAGCAGTCTATTATGTGATTGAGCAAACAGACATAATCTACTGGCTTCAACAAAAACATGAAGGATAATTCGCAAATTTTACAGCGACAGCATAAAAAGGAAAAATACATAAATAAATGTACAAATGGGTGAGTTGTTATATTAGATTTATTTGAACATTACAGATGTCCCCCAACACTGAGGTTACTGAATGTTTGTGGGGTGAAGGTTACCATCTTATATTCTATCATCTGAATATGTTCTGAAAATAAAAATTCATGGAAGGAGAAAAAAACAAAGTTCTGGATCTGGTCACAACCTTGGCAAGTGAGTGTGAATGGGTGTGTTCCTCTTATTCTGACTGAATAATGCATTAGCTCTCAACAGGAGGATGTGAAAGAAACCACAGTCTGCCAAAATCCTCTCTGGTGGACTATCTGCCTGACGCTGGCTTGATAAATGTCACTGCTGCAACCTGTTTCTGTTCTTCATACATTGTCAAATTCAGATTTTTCTGGCTTTCACTTTTTTTATTACTCTTGTTTGAATAATAAACCGTTATTTTTTGGGTTTTTACTCAATGGTCGTGTTTTGACAAACATTTTTCACACCTTAATGATAAAAACACGACTCTGGTAATTAATTTTTCATGTTTTAATTAACACAGCCCAGCTAGAAGTGCAGCACAGCTCACAATGCCAATGCTCCGCACGGCTCGATTTGTTTTGAAGAATTACTGCTGAAAAGACAGAGATCTGAATTTCATCAATCCCTCCCTAATCTCTTAACAACTGTTGTATTGACACCCACTGACCCACTCAGGCCCACTCTGTTTTCTTCTGACAATAAAAATTAAGAACAAAGATGACGTTTCCGCTCATTTTGCAAGTTCTCCAGAACCTTTCTAACTACACGCTTGACATATCCTACTTTGTCTTTTGAATGTGATTAACTTGATTTTCAGACGATGTTTTTCTTTTCATTTTTTATTTCAACCATATGTTTAATTAATCTGTTTTATAAATTTCTACCTAATTTTCATTCCCAACACAGCAGAAAATGACATTTCTCATGGAGTTCATGCAGGGAGTTGTCTACGCCGAGACACTGTGTTTTGGCACACAATTGTTTTCCAGCTGGTGACCGACGTGTCCTTGAAACTGAGAGAAAAGCTTTTTACAATAAAATGACAAACCTCTTGATGTTTCTCTAAGCCTGTTCAAAAATTAAAGTGCCTACACATACTCAGGTCGTTTTGCTTCCAATAAAGTTAAATAAGCAGCAACTGAAAATTGAACAGAAGGGGAAAATGTTTTTTGTTGTTTTTTAAAGCAAATGTTGCTGTCTTGTGTCACTTGTTTCCTAACCTTAGCATTGCATTCACAAAAAAAAACTATTACATGTAACTATTATATCTTTTAAAAACGGGATCAGGATATTAATTGTATTGTAATCGTATGTCAGTTATGTTTTCTGTCGGACTTTAATGATCAAACAGCTGCATTAGTTATCAGTCTCTAAAGGTTTGGTTCTAGTTGCGTTTTGGTGCACACGCACCCTCGCCAGCGTTGGAGGCGTTTATAATTGGTGCTTACGCTGTTGTATATTTCTTCAAAAGGACACATGGACGTACACTTTATAAGTTGTGAAATGCTGTAAATAGGAGCGCAAAAGCGTGACAAACAAACAAGCTGCAGGGTTTCAAAATTTCGTAGGTGCACGACCACGCGCCAGGACACCGCGCAGGGGGCGGGGATGGCATGATTGCGTCACTTCTGACAAGCGCCCCGAAGCGACACGTCAACTATAAACCTAGCTTGAAGGACACACTGCAACATATTGAGGATCAGTGCTCTGCTCCAAAAGGGTCTGCTGAAAACAAGAACTTTAGCTCAAGTTTTGAAGGTTTTGATTGTCAAAAAGGCAAAAGATGGATGATACGATTTTTGCTCGTGTTTGAGCATGTCTGTTCACAAAAGATCTGAGGAATGAACGATTTCAATGACATATACAGAAGGACCTTTTGTAGATTACCTTAGGTAGCTAATCATTGGATGTACATCTTGACTTTTTCACATCAATCCAGTTTACGATAGCTACAGCAGCTAATGAGTCACTCATTTATTTATTTATTTTACAAATAGTTAAAATTAGAGGTGGTAGTAGCTGAGAGTCACCACAACACATACTTTTAATGTGACATCTCATAACATTGAAATTGCGCAGAACGTTTTTTTTAAACCAAATACCATATTTATTTTTTTTAAACATCGGATTATAGCCAAAAAAATCTAGCCTGAAATTTGGTGGATAAGAATTCCTTTGAGGATTGTGTTGCATAAACCAAGTATGTGTTGTCTGATTGCTAAACACTGTTTTATAGCAGTAGCGCTATAAAAATCCATTCCAATTTATGTTTTTTAACCATTTATACCCCTTAAAGGAACTTGAATTTAAAAAATGAGAAATTAAAACGTTAAATAATAGAAATATATAGCTTTCATAAGCTGCATACTGTGAATCTCATTATAGTACAGTACATATTTTCTTAGAATTATGACTGACAGACAAAAATAAAAAGGGTGGAAGCCAAATGAATGTATTATCAGTAAATTCAGGATTTTTTAACTCAATGTTGTCCAGCTGTGATAACAGATGGGAGAAAAGACTCTGGCTGAAGGCATTTTGTCTTCCCTTGCATCCTGCCAGTTCTGTTCCCCTGCCCATTTGTCAACAGTGATGTCCAATCGCTCAGTGCCAGCCAGTCAAATCAGCACCTTGTCACTTTCAAAATGACAATTTGAGTCTCAGTCAAGTCTGCAACCAGTTTGTGCCTTACAGCCACTTACTCCCTCCAAACAGGCACTAAAAATAAAGAGCGCCAATCTGAAAGCACAAACCCGGCGTGCGAGGGCTGAGGTGACTTTGAGATCGAGGACATTTCTTTTCATTTATCCCAAGTGGTAATTTTAAAGTTGCACCGTAAAATGGAAACCTTCTTTGGGCGCTTATTGGGCAGCGAGGAAAAAAAAAAAGTCAATTTTACCTTGTGGCAAAACAAATTTAAAAGCTTGGTTGATCTTCCATGTAATGCAAACAATTGTTGATGATCACAAAGCTGCAGTTGAGTCAACCCATAAACTGAGGACAAACAAAATTCTACATGATGAAAAAAAAAGAGGATCTCACTGTTAAATAAAAAAAAGCATTTTGTTTGAAGATGCAGTGGGAATACTGAGTGCTGAATGAATTTAATTAAATTTGATGGAGCTAAAACTGAGGAGTAAAAACTAAAAGAAGCAGAAAACCAGCTAAAAACCAGCTACATTAGCAGGACCAAATGCCAAAATTTGTAAAATGCTAGTTAAAAGTAGTAGAACAACAAATCTATGGTATTTTATCCAGTTATTTTGACATGTATATTACAATAAATACATCTACTTCATATATGAATGTAGAGTTACATTTATGTTTACCTTATTTGTTTTATTGATATGTTGTACAGGTTTTACTGACTCAGTCTTTATTCTACTGTAAGCTTAGTCTCCTTTTTCTGCTGCCTTTGATCTTTCATATATGAATATTCTAACACTGTTGTAATCACTGTTTGGTTTCTCTTCATTTTTTCCCCTCTCACATCAAGTATTCTCGGTGCATTTGTGTCTCTTCCGTGTCCTCTCACCCCTCAGCTGGCCGAGGCAGATGGCTGGCCCTCCTCACTCTGGTTCTGCTGGAGGTCTCTGTCTGTTAAAAAAAGGGACCTCTTTTGTCATCTGTAAAGTGTACATTTACAGGACGGAAATTTACTTTTGTTCCTTAGTTCCTTCAGCCAGTGAACCTTTGAAAAGATGGCATTTTTTTTAAAATCATAAATATACCGGAAGGTCGCCGGTTCGATCCCCCATCCAGCAGTCTCAGTCGTTGTGTCCTTGGGCAAGACACTTCACCCGCCTTGATAAGGGACTTGATAAAGCGCTCTATAAGTATAGTCCATTTACTTGAGTAACATTTTGGTTTAAAAATGTACTTTTAGGAGTTGTTTAAACACAGTTTACTTTTGCTTTACTTGAGTATTATTATGAAGAAGCACTATACTCTTAATTACTGAATACTCTACCCTGATGTGACAACGTTAACAGAAGCAAAAATAGATCGAAATTAGCAAAATATCAATATATTAAAATTACTAACAAAATTAGCCTAAAGGCAATATTTGAAGAACTAACTTACTGCACGTTTATTTGGTTATACCAGCTTGTTTAATTTCTAACAAGAATATTATTTATGCAAATGACAAAACTGCTTGAAACTTTAAATTTTTTATACAGCCAGATTTGTTTTATTTAAAGCTGTCCTTTCTTTCACTTTGTCCACCAAGCTGGTACGCACCGGTACGCAGTTCCACCACTTCTCAATTTTACTCCTCAGCGTACCGGAACTTATTTCCTGAGTCAGATGTGTTCCAGAACTTTTTCTGATGTTGTAAAGCCTTCGTTTCCCCATTTCCCTCTGCTCCCTGTACATAAAGCTCTGATAAATACATGATCTGAATAGAAATAAAAACACAGATCATGATGGGAAACAATATTCAGTAAGAATAAAAAGTAAGATTCATTAACGTTACTTCTAAAAGTAAATTTTTTCCCTAAACGTTACTTAAAATGTAATTGAGTAAAAAATAATTAAGTACTGTGAGCTCCAAGACACTTGGACACAAACAGTGATGAATTTTAATCTTGTGGATTTGCTGGCTTTATTCTTTGTCATTTTTGCACAATAAAACTCTATCTATAGATAGATTTATATAAAAACATTACATATGTCTCTATCCCATATTATGGGAGTACCAACACTTATTTTTTTTCCACTTAAAGCACCAGCTGTGACGCAAGCGGTCAATAAAATTCGGCCTTCAGAGGACCCGCCCCCTGATTTTGGACGCAGCCTTAGTAGGGAACACTCGCCCACACTTACCAGTAGAAGCAAGCAGGTCAACAAGCCACGTTCTTTTAGAGGTTCTAAGTTCCAGATTAAATTCTTTTTTTCAGTGGCTGCCCCAAACCTTTGAAACCTTGTGAGTCAGACGCTGGTAAATCCCTGCTTAACATGCGTCGAGCTGCTTCGGCTTTTGATTTAAACACATTAGTTATACAGTTTTCTTTTATTCTGTAACGTTAAAGTTTTTTGTGAGAAGAGTTGTATCTTTTTTTTTTTACTCAGAATTTAAATCAGGACAAAAATGTCCTTTCATTGCTTTAGTCTGAGAAATAGCTGCATGACTTAGAGCTCCCTCATCTGTACTCTGCATACCATGTATTTGGTGTTTGCATTAAAAATAGTGCTACAGTGAAAATAACATGGGTGTTTATTCCCCACCCCTCCCCTCTCTTTCAGCCCTGCATTTGCTGTCGTAAGTGGCCTCATTTCTGAGCATGGTCAAGTAGAAACCTTTAGAGAAGCATCAGCTCAAACTTAAAAAAAAAAGGGCAGATGGAACAAGATTTTAAAATGCCATGAACCAACATAACATTTACAGCATGAATAGCTGAATTATAGCAGCATATGTTCAAACAAAACATAATTGGCAAGGAACCAAATAAACACACAAATGACAGGATCATAGGGATTTATTATTGCTTGTGCATAAGAAATATAGTTCTATCTGATTTCAAACATAAATATTCTCCAAAATAAAACTGTCAATTTGTTGCTGACATTTGAAGATGGACAAATGTCTGCTTTTACTTGTTGTATATGATGAAAAACCAGCCAATCCTTTTAGTGGCACTCATCAGACACTCAGCGATGGCAGCTTCGGTCACAAACAGGGCTGTGGGCTATGTTGGGTTAAAGGTGAGCTCGGGATATTTCACCTGAAATAAGATTTATGTAAATGGAAAAACGTGGATGCCAAACACTCGGGCAGGCTGTTTATTCATCAGGTGGATTGGCTGAAAATAAATGAAGACGTGCTCCGGCGGTCGACGAGATGATTGATTTGCTCAATCCCTCTACATTTGATTAACTTCTGTTCCCAGTTTGGTGACGGACATTTGAAATCTCCCCACATTAATGAAAAGGGAAGGACTGCAATTGATTGTTTCCGTTGTGTGCCGAAATGAGCAACGTCTCACGAGGGCGTGTAATCCACTGTTAGCGTTGATGTGACAGGTGAGGACGTTTTCAGAGCGTCTTTTATCAGGGGAGCAAACATGAAGTCAAGATTGTCAACATGTCTAACGGATGTCGTGGCTATTTTAGGCTTTTATTAAAAGCCTAGCATTCCTTGAAAAAATGCATATTACCCACCAACTCAAATCTATTTAAAGGGGAGTATTGTATATTTTCCAGGCACATATTTTAAACCATGATCAAGTAACTATGCTACCTTCAGTTGTTATGGAAAATGCTATAAATAAAAAAAATAATTAGACTTTGCATTACATCTAAATGCCTTGAAATTGGCCTCTATTTAAGAACCTCCTACCGTTTCTGACACTCCCACTTCAGCATGTCTTCACAACAACGTTTCAGTGAAACGCCTGTGGGGCGGGAGCTTGGATACGGACTAAGCCCCAGGGAGGAGCTTTGCACAAATAGGTGGAGCTTTGTACCAGCAAGCATTTAGGCAGCTCCACATGGCTACCACTGGAGATTCAAGGATTTCTCAAACATGAGTCAAAGCAACACTGTTGATATGTTTTTGATGAGGGAATGACATTATAACATGATATAAAACTCTAAAAAAGGCAATTTTTCATAACACCCCCCTTTAAAATTATGGTTTTAAAGCAAAGCTAACAAAACTACTTTTAAAATGCTTTCAATATCACAAGATGTCACATTCAGTGTGTTTTGTGACTGACTCTCAGTTGCTACCACTGTAAATTAAAATTTTAATAAGTCATAGCTATTTTTGTTTTTGCTAATGTGAATTAGCAGTGGTAGCCATCTTGAATTGAGGTAACTGCAGTATAGGATGCTGCAGTGGATGTTAACATGAACAGTTCTTTGGTCATCTATATGTGATTTAGAGGGTGGTTCAGAGACATTCTGTGGTAGGCCTATATGGATAAAGAGTCAAAAAGCTCAAAGTTCCTGGCCCTAATGAGGCCATTTTCACACCATGTGAGAGTGAGCGTCCTTGATCTTTGAATACATCACACTTTTGCGTGATTGTGCACATCAGAGCGGAGAGACACTCTCAGAGGAGTCACAGCTCTGGAGCCACGTCTCCTGCTTGATGTGCTTGTTGTGGCTGCAGTAAGGAGGTAATCCTCCTCACTCAAGCAGAGAGGGATGGTGGCTTTATGTTTTAGTTGCATAATTCAGGATGTCATTATATCTGCATTCAGTTCACAATTCAGATGTTGCTTTATGCAAAAAGTGCCAAGGATATGATTGCATGTAGTTTGGCTGAAATACGCACTTTAACTGTAATGAATGTATGAGGATAACAAGATGATTATCTCTGTTAGCAGGTGATGGTATGTTGTTTTGTCATATATTTATTCAGAGCCAGGTGTTCTGGATTTATTTTCTTTTCAGCAGGGACCTCATCATTGTCCCCTGGATCCAGGCTCATTAAAACATCACTTTGTTTAATTAGACTGGTCCACAGCCCTGTTGAAGGCCCTCATATAGCCTCCCATATGCAGAGCTGTTTGCCTGAGTAAATATCATATTGAAGAGCCAAATATTCTTAAGATTTTAGATGTAATATTTCTCACCAAAAAAAAGAAGCTTCAGATTTGCCAACAAATCTGCAAGATCCATGTCAGAGATGATGTTTACAAAGTAGAGTCTAAATAGAAAATTTACACATGATGGAAATTGACTAAAATAGTCTAATTGACAGTTTACTTTCACAGTGTTCATTTTTTTAACAACCATGGGCAATTTTGAAGAACTTCACAAGTCATTTTTCTGAAAACAAAATCCTCCATAATGACAAAAAATGAAAATCGTTCAAGTTTGCTTCTCTTTTAAATCTAGCTTACACGCTTATCTTCATGTAACATTTAGCTACTAATTTGTAATTCTGTCTTTAAGCTGTGGTTTTGCAAACTTTCACTCATTTTAGCATTTACTAATGGTTTTGCAAATTTCAACTTTTAGTAAATGTTTTGCTATTTTTAGCTTTTTAAATAATGCTACTTATTTTAATTTAGCTATGATTTTCGCTAATTTTAGCCAATACTGTACCTACTTTGTTTGTTTTAGCTACAGCTCTGCTGAATTTAGATTTTTGCTACTGTTCTGCTAATTTTATTTTTCTAGCTACTATTTTGTCTGTTTTAGCTTTTAGCTACTGTTTTTGCCAGTTTTAGCTTTTAGTTATATTGCCACTTTAATTTTTTTTGCCACATTTCTGTTTGTTTTAGCTACAGCTCTGCTGAATTTAGATTTTTGCTACTGTTGTGCTCATTTGAATTTTTTAGCTACTTTAATGCTGGTTGTAGCTTTGTCTGCTGTTTTGCTGGTTTTAGCTTTTAGCTGCTGTTCTGTTTGTTTTAGCTTTTAGCTGCTGTTCTGTTTGTTTTAGCTTTTAGCTGCTGTTTTGTTTGTTTTAGCTTAGCTACAGCTCTGCTGAATTTAGATTTTTGCTACTGTTTTCCTCATTTTATTTTTTTAGCTACTATTTTGCTAATTTTAGTTTTCATCAACTGTTTTGCCAGTTTTGATTGTGCCAATCAGTGAAGACAAGTCTGCAGCCATGTCTGCTGCTTGTTACGATTAAAAAATTTAAAAACGTTTTTTTCAAACAACATTGGCAGTTTTAAATATGAACATGACACATACTGTTTTGTATGAAACAAAAGAACTTCTTGTGTGAAACTTTGTTTTCAAGAAATCCTGATTTTACCTTTTTGTAACAAAAGCAAACTGTATATTCAGCAAATGGAAACTGATGGAAATGACAATCAGCAAATTCTGTGTTCTATAATGAAAGCATCTGTACAGCTATAATTTACTTGCAGGTGGAATGACAGAGCAGAAAATAGGCTTGTCAAGGTGAATGACATCTAATATTCTTGTGTATAATTTACAGCAAACAAACACCTGCAGCTTCACACAAAAAATTAAAATGTTCCTCCTGCAAAATTGGCCAAACATCAGACAACATAAATATCCAACTGTCATGTTTGAAACTTTACATATTTTGTCGCTACATGATTCTGAAATGGAATTGAAAGAATATGACCTCCTGCGTGAAAGAAACATGCGAGAAGTTTCACTTTTTTGGCTGCTCGATAACAGCCCTGACAGCTTCCCTGTGAATGCAGAGGCACAGGGCGCTCTTTGAGTGGCACATCAATACGCTGTCAGGCAGCAGCGCAACACTGCCATCTATGGTGTTTGGGCAAATGAGACTCATCATCCGTGACACGGTTATGACTGGACTGCACTCCGTTTCCCAATCATCACCATGGCAATGTAGAGTGCTTTTTGTTCACATTAGTAAAATGACTGTTTGTATGCCTGACAAAAAAAACCCAATGATGTAGAGAGGTGCATGCGGTGTGCTGGAACCTTATTATGTCTTGGCAGCACATCTTAATAATCTCTGGACGGTACCCGTGTATTTTCACCCTCAGCACCTCGTCTTAAAGAGCTGCCATTAACCCCCTGATTACAGCGGACACCGTAAAGGAAATGTAAAAAAGCTTTCAGGGGAACGCAGCTACAAGCAGAAACAGCGAGGGCAATTTTGCAATTTGCACGCTGCGACAGGCAGAGAGGTTTGACCATCATTGTCGTTCCCTTATTTTCATGGTTGTAAGGTTCTTTAGGTGAACTTTATGATAATCGGGCTGGAGCAAGGTGGGGAATTGCTTTTACACCCTGGGCACACAAGAGTCTGTCAAACTCTGCTCCCATTGGGGAAGGGTGTTTTAATTAAAACAAAGTTACATGGTAATGTAATTAAAGTCGGGATAATGATACATTCTTTAATTATGAAGTTCACACAGAAAGGTCCCACTGATTAGATGCCCAAATTAGGATTAGATTAACAAGATGTGACGTGGAAAAATAGGCACTGGGAACGCTGCAGCTCCATCAGGAAATCCCCCCTCTCTGGGGGTTTATATTCTCACAAGGATTTGAGGGAATATTACTCATTTAATTCTGAAAATAAAGTGTGAAATCTTGTTTTATGTTAAAGAAACAATCAACATCAGGGTTGATAGAGGATCTATAAAAGCCACATTTTATGACTTGGTGGAAAAAAAAATCTTCACACATCGAATGACAATTCTAAAATTCAATTTTAGGTTTTATATTTTTGAATGCTTTAACCTGATTATGTTAATAATAATTATAGAAAAATAGGATCTTATGTGAAGCATTCATACACTCCTTTAAAAGAAATAAAAAAAACTAGCAAAATTATTATCTGATGATATTGTGGGATGCCACACTCAGTGTGTGTGTTTGGACTTTCAGCAGCGAGTTGTAGCTCATTATCTGTTAAAATGGCATGATTGTCTTAAAGGGCCAACATTAGGTGTTTCTCAGGCATATACAGTGGGTTGCAAAAGTATTCATACCCCTTGAACTTTTCCATATGTTGTCACATTACAACCACAAACATA
>JARVGW010000624.1:19867870-19888056 GCA_031762495.1 Anablepsoides rubrolineatus | reverse complement strand
CCCCCCCCCCCCCCCCCCCCCCCCCCCCCCCCCCCCCCCCCCCCCCCCCCCCCCCACAAAAAGAGCAGCAAAGGAAAGGTCAGAGGAAACATCAGTTCAATCAGCGGAGAAGCGACAGGAGAGACGGAACAAGAAACTGAAAGGATTTATTGACAAAATCAATAAACTGAGAAACTCCTCTGAACAGGTTATGACAGCTAGATACACACACACACACACACACACACACACACCCTGGTTCAGACTGTACAATCAGCTTCAGCTTGGGTCTTTGTTAAAAAAAAAAGGCAATAACTTTATTTATTTGAAAATTAAAAAGCTTTTTTGCAGACAATAACATTTGTTGGCAAAGAGACTCCGGACGACTCAAACTCAAAGTTTGTTGTTTAAAAAACAAACAAAAAAAACTCTTAACTAATAAATACTTGTCTGAAATTTGCTATTTACAATCCTCAGAGTCTTAGAGCACTAAATTATTTGTGTATACATGACTTTAAAACTTTTTTGGGGGGAGGGGGGTTAAAATATAATTCAGTTTTTCAGTTTTTGATCATCTCAGAATTTTTTTTTCTTTGTATTTTAAACATGAACATGAATTTGGATCTTGAAGGTGTGTCTGATTTCAAACAAAACTTTATACAGAATTATTTTGCTGTTATTTTTCCAACATTTTTTAAAAAATGGTCCTTTTGTACATGACTAAAACATAATTTCTTCAAATAGTTTTTTTTAAGTTTATTTAAACAGGGACATTGTGCAAATAAAACATTAATAAAAGATTATTTCCACCAGATTTAGCTTAAGCTAGTTTCTATCTGTAGTCCCTGAAAAACAAAGATAAAATCTAAGATCAAACATACAGTAATAGTCCATACATGTCCTAAATACAATCACTTTACAAAGTTATAAAACACAACAAAAACAACAGTTTTCACTAAGGCAAGGATTACAGTTTGGATTTTTCAATTCTCATAACACTTTCCTAACATTGAGTAAAGTTTAAGATGGTACTGTTAGGAACAAAGAAAATAAGATATATAAAATGTACAAAAACCTAGCTAAGCTAAGCTAGTTGACTGATATTAAATGGTTAAAAATGCTTTGTCACGTTTTTCCCCCAAAGTCCCACATATTTTCTGTTCAGAGGACCCTTAAGAGTCACATTTGTCTCAGTGCATTATCTACAAAGTATAAATCCCTGACTCTGAGACAAGCTCAGTAAAACCCCCCAGCTGCCAAAGTTAAACACAGTATCCCAGATTTTGCTCACTGCATTATTCAGCAGCAGTTTGACAGGGGTGCTATGTGCCAGTCATTGCAATGAAATAACAAATAGATAATAAAAATGAAACATTGTGTTGTGCAGAATGGATCTCAGTCCCTCGGAATACAAGGTTACCGACTTTTTCTTAAAGGGCAAATATTTGGATGAATGCTACAAAGCAGGTAAAAGACTATTTGATAGATATTTGGCTAAAAAAAAGAGGATACGCACAAGTTGTTTTAATGAGGGCTGGATTCCACTTCTGCACCGCTTCATGCTGGTTCTTTGAAGAATAAACATAAAAGCAGAGCTTCCTCTAAGTGGAATGTAGCTTTTATTTGGTTGACTATTTCAAGTCAAAAGGGCTGTTCAGGCTATTTGTTTTGGGTAATTCGATGGCAAGTGGTCAAAATGTTTTATGCAGACAAATGTCAAATACTCACAGGTCTGATGTGTCTAGAAACCCCCAATAAACTCAGGCACCTAATCTATATATTTATTTTGACATTAAAGCCTTTTGAGTTGAACTGTTTTAATTTTTCTTTTCACTAAACAGACAAAATATAAGAAAAAGCATACAATGGTTAGTGATTTCACAGTGTCAGGACAAAGATTGAAGCTTTTAACCCGCTCTGCGTGTCCCTGTGATGGACATGTGACCCGTCCGGGGTGTACCCTGCCTCTCACACACAGACCGCCTGAGATAAGCACCAGCTGCCGGCGATGCAGAAAGAAAAAGCAAAATGGCTGCTGGATTTTAACCTGTAAAACCCCACCGTGATAAAACACAGTGCACTGGCAGTTGTTTTACCCAAATTCACCATGAACAAAACATTACCTGTGTGTTTAATTAGGTGCACACAATGCAACACAACAACCACAGCAGGTCCGGCCAGCTCTAAAACAATCAGAACAAAAAAAGAACTAAAGAGAAACTCATCACGCTGCATCCTGGTATGAAACTGGAAATAATAAAATCCTGACAAAACTGACAGAAGCAGTATCTTTAGAACATTCCTATTTTTTTCAGTTGTTAAATGTATTTTGTTGTGTACTCAGAGATTCTAAAAGGCAGAAAATTCTGCTGGTTCTGCGTAGATATCAGTTTGGATCATGTGTTTCAACCCATTCAGTTTTCTCTCTTTTCTATGACATGTTCTGAACTTTTACGACTTTTGAATAAAAGGTCTGGACTTACCAACTACAAACTACTTCACTCTCATCCGGCTCTGGGTCAGACTGGATGGACAAGTCTTCCCTTGTTGACATCTTAATTTGACAAAAAAAAAAAAAAAAAAGTTAGTTTCTAGTCGTAAACCCCTCTATCAAACTAGAATGGAAGCTGGAGGTGTGAAGCGCCTTGTTTGGATTTAAAGAGACAGCCTCAAAAGGAGTTGATCTGAGACACACCCCAGAAAAGGGGCGGGGCTTGTGCAATTAGAATAAGGAGGAATTAAAACCAAAGCATTGCAGTTCAACTTTATAGAACTGAAGGACTTAAATGTAAACAAGAAGGATTTAGAATTATATGTCTCCTTTAAATCAGCAACAATTGAGAGAATTTTTTTATGAAAATGTCCAGGTACTCTTCAGCCTATAAGTTCAATTCAGTAGAAGGTCCTACATTAGTGATCAGGATGGACTGTGTTCAACCAAACATATGCAAAGGAAAAAAAAGATCCAGATCGCCTCTAAAAGTGGTTTAAGGAAGAACGTTTTCGATGTATTCAGACTTATTTAGCTCTATCCAAATGCAATCGGACAGCTAAGAACCATTTTTAGCGACCTCAAAAAGTCTGCCACGAGGAGCATTTTGCCCTCATAAATAAAACTGGCTTGGTGTTGGTTAGAACAAACAGTTCAGTCAATAACCGTGACAAAGTAGTCTTCATCATTATGCTTTAAGCACTTTTTGTTCCCGGCAAACAATGCAGTAAGCTATAAGAAGGCCATCAGACCTTGGGTGCTCACATTGTCTTATCTGTAACTATTCAGAATACAAGGGCATGTCTGACCAGAGGACAGCAGAATAATAAATAACCCTGCAGTATAAAAAAAAAGTACGGCTGCAGGCAAGACTATGTATGCAGGTGTGCTGAAAATCTGATGGGATGTTTATGAGGCGACGGGGATGATTTGAGTGTTTAGTCGGCAGGTTTTCTTGACCAGTGTTAAGGGGTTAATAAGTATTCAGCTGTATTTTCAAGCATGATGCAATCCAGTCTCTCCCTTTCGGTTCATCAGTGCATCAACATGCCAGGGAAGAAACGCTGGAATAAAAACAGGTTTATCTGCCACGGACAATCACGGCAGGTCAGAACCCTCCGATCCCCAGGAACCTGTATCGTCAGAGAAGGCGTGTCTGCAATCATGCATGGACAAGTAAGCTATATCTGTGCTGAAAGAAAAAAACACCTTTGATTGCATATAACAGGTTTTGCTCTGGAGGATATTGCATGTTCTGAAAGAACCAAATGAAGGCCACGGCAGGGGAAGGAGTCACAAAGTCTAACATTCCGTCTCACACAAACGGACCGTGCACGGTAACTTAAGTGCGTCTGATTTCACCTCTGTTTTAAAACAGAACTCAGCATCCTCTGAGCGTTTGAAGCATTCTTTCTTTCCTTTTTTTTGTGCAATTATTAGTTCTCATTTTCAGTTTCATCACCAAATCCAAAGCAACAGTCTGAGATATTACACAAAGCATCTCTCACTTGCACAGCCTCCAAGGCAACAAAAAAAAACGAATGGGCCATTGCATTAGGGTGCGTCTAATATAGCCTGCACAGTATGGTTATCACACATTACATTCACTGACACATGGCTCATTGAAACATAATGTGTTATGTAGCCTACTTGGAGAATTATTTAAGGTGGAACTATTCACCTTTGATTTGATGTTCCCCCGCAGGAGCCGAGGTTTTTTTTTTTTTGGAGAACTCTAATGGTCTCTTACTTTGATTTAAATCTGTCTGATCTAAGCACCTTTCAGGTTATTATCTTTTCGAGGAATAAGCGGCAGAATTGTTCTTCTTCTGCTATAACTGTGTAATTTCTATCAATCATAAGAGGCGGTGCATCGAATGAAGCAAGAGAACAAGACATAAAGGGATCAGGTAAAAATCCTGAAAGGATAATTTCATGTTTATGGGGGTTTTTTTACTCGTGTCGAGAATCACAGATAATGATTATTATTTATCTGTTATTTACATTAAAGAGATGTTTGTAATTTGCTTTGGCTGCCTGCCCTCATGATACTCAGAAATTTCCTTTTATAGCCCTTAATTAAAACCAACAATTCTCCATTACGACAAGTTTTTAATTTATAGATGCTAATTAGAATTAAAGGCCTAGTTTTCTTTGAAGGAATGCACTAATGTTGTGCAAGCTCAGAGTATTTGACTTAGCTCCAACCACACCAAATTTTTAGCACTGTATCTATAAAATCGGCTGAGTTAAAACAGAATTGACTATGGCAGCCATCTTGACTTGTGTTGGCTCTAAACTTAAAGAAGTTGATGAACATCCTGTCATTATTTCCTGAAAGTTTCATCACAATTCTACCTGTGGTTCAAAAAATATTTTGCTAACAGGCAAATTCAAAAGCACCTAAACATACATAAAGGCAGAAAGTTTAAAAACAAAAAAAATGAACTATCATCTTTCAGCAGTGGAAGATAAAAATTTAATTTCAGGTAAGCATTACGTGCCAAACACATAAAAAGCTCCTTGAGTGCTTTTCTGTTTTGTTTTTTTCTTCGTTATTAACTTTTGTGACAACACCTACACTCCCAAGAATAGTCAGTGAGCAAATATCACAAATTTAAACAAATTCTCTCTGGAAAATATGTTCTATTCTGAAGCTGACATTTCTCCAGCGTGATGCTGTTTTATTGCCAACTTATCGGAGGAGAATTATGGAGCTTAGTTTAGTTTAAACAGCAAACTGCAGCTCGTATGAAAGTGATCATCTAAAATTTACAGCACTGAAATATGTTTCTGTCACACCTTAAACCATGAAAGAAATGGATTTTTTTACAACATACACTTAATTAAAGTCTGTAAAGCCACAGCTCTTGTGTTTTAGATGTCATATTTCCTGCAAGAGGAATGAATATATCACAGCTTGTAAATTTTTACAAAAACATCCATCTGCCAACAAAACGTTTTCATGCTTTGTCCTCAACCTTTACCTTTAAACACTAAAGCTAGGGCTGGGCGATATGGCTCAAACTAAATGGAGTGCCTCTGTTTCACGTGTTGAAACAAATTTGTTGTACTCCTGCTTTTTGTAGCAAGAGCCTTCAAACAGATTTTGCAGAGAAGGTGATTGTTGCTCCAAGTCCGAGGTTGCAAAACCTAACCAGTTCCAGAAAACTAAATTGGCAAATAGATCCTCTCTGCTTGCTGCCATATTGTCATGTCGTGTACCAAGCATCTTGAGGGAAAGGTGAGGTGATCTCTGAAATACAGAAGCCCGAGGAAAATTTAAATCTTTACAAATGGCTAATTCGAATTAATCGATTAAATCAATTTATCGCCCAACCCCAACTAAAACTATGATTTTCTTTTTAAATCCCTCTAAAATTTAAGGATTCAAAGTGTTTATTGTCATACGAAGTTGAAACATGTTTCTCTAAGCAATGAGATTCTTACTTTGCTGTCCACAGTGAATGACTAAAGACAACCTAACAAAATGCACTTAAATGAGACTTAGAAAATAATAGAGAATAGAATAACAAACCACACTTAAAAAAGACTAAAAGTAAACAGAATGAGATTTAAAAGAATCAGTGGTTAAAATGTTCAGAACAATCTAAAATGTGCAAATGTGCAATAGTAACAGGAAAATGGACATTAAAACAGACATAAGGCTCACAGAAACATATTACCTTCCAACATTCAGGCAAACTTTGTTAATAAAGACAGTTATTATCTTAAGGGGATGGAAATGTGAAGCCATATTTCTGTACTTGCTTGAGAGAAAGATGTACTTTAATCCATATGATTGTGGAATAGTCAGGAGGATCTTAAAAATGCCAGATTTAAGAAACAGATAAAAGCTAGTTTTTTGAAGATATATGGAAAAGTAGAATGTGAAGCTATATGAATCGTTGTTCGAGTTGATGTTTTCTATTTTTATTTAGTATTGTTTTGTAAATTATGTTTTGTTTGAATATATTCTGAGGATAAAAGGGGCAGACATAAGATTTATTCTTCTTCTGCTACCTTTCATTTTATTTTTGATTTGTGTATTTTCTTTGTTTTTTATTGTATATAGTTATTTTTTTAATGAAATGAATAAATTTTTGAATAAAAAAATTGAGTTAAATTGGATTATGTAACTGAGAAATAAGCACCAAACTACCAGAGGTATGAAGTAACGAAGTAAATTTACTTCATTACAGTTCTTAAGTAATATTTTGAGGGTTTGTAATTTTACCAAATATGTTTTAACTATTACTTTTATTTTGTTACAAAAGATAAGCTATAACATGTATTAGGGCCACTTCGCAGGTGAAAAAAAAAAAAGGACTGTCTAAAACTCTGAAATTTTTGGGAAAAAAAACAAGAAAAATCTGAGCTCCAAAAGTTGACAATTTGTAAGAAAAATCAAATTTCTGAGATTATTTCTGAAATATTTGAGAAAAAACCCGAAATTATCATATGTTGAAAAGTCAGAAATTTGCGAGAAAAACACTCAGATATTTCTATAATTAAAGACAGAAATTTGTGACATTTAAACTAAATATTTTCTGACATGGTAAAATCAGAATTTTACAAGAAAAAGCTCTGAAGTTTTCAGGAATGGCCAAAGGAAGATTCCACCTGTTTTCACTATTGGGCATCTTTAATCTGCTTTAGTTTAAAAACTTCAAACCTGGAGATTTTTTCTCACAAATTTGCAACTTTTCAACATAAGAGAATTCCCTGTTTTCCTCTTGATTTTTTTTTTTTAATTCATCTCAGAAATTTAATTTTTTTTCTCACAAATTTTCCACTTTTGGATCCACTTTTGTTTTTTCTTGAAAATTTCTGACATTATTCTCAAAATTTCTGAGTTTTATGGAGGAAATTTGCTCCTTTTTTCATCTGCAAAGTGGTCGTAATATGTCGTAAGTTATAGTTTTACTTCATTTTAAAATTGAGCATCTCGTTCATTTTTACCAACCTATATTCTATGAAGGAATTTTTACTTTAATTTTTTTCTAAGTAATTTATACACCTCTGCAAAGTACACAATGTTGTGCTAAAAGTGTAGAGGTTTAGTATTAGTATGTTGTTTTGGGGTAAGAGTTGTTTAAAAGCCTTAAAAACAGAAGAAAACAAGCCTTCATTTAGCTAGCCATTAGCCTAGCCTAGACAAAGACTTCAAAAACTTTTCTTCATACTCCGTGCTCTATGATGGCCATCACATTTGATAAGATACTATCTATTAATTACTTTTTGGCAGCACTTCAAAATGACCAAACTCTCCAAATCCTCTGCCAATTCTTCTAAAAGCATCAGGTTTGATAAACTCTAATTTTCTTACCAGGTCAAGGCTACTTTCTCGTCTCCCTAAAAATGTACTTTTTTTTTTGTCTCAAACAGTTCATTCAATCACTGTTTTACAATCAATAGAAAGTCCCAGAGAAAAGAACTAAACAAGGTCAAATCTGGGTCTATTTTTGAGTTCCTTGTTACCTGAACAGAACTGTGTCTCTCAGCTGAGTCAGAGCTCTGTGAAGATGGAGGAGCTGTGATAAAAAGGTGATGACAAGTTGTCAGAGGTCACAGTTTCTAAATATACAATCGTTTTATCTCATTAACAAGTTTAAACAAGTGCTGTTAACATATATTTTACTGTTTAAATATAGTATTTAGAGAGAAAAAGACTAAAACAGTTGTTTTTTTCAGAACTCAGGGCCTTTAAAGCTTCTACAAAATTAGTTGCAGTGAGTCAAGTTTCCGTTCCTGGTTTTGTTTGTTGGTCAAGAGGCAAATCAAAAAGGACAAAACTGTTTTCATCAGAGTGTGAATCATAGTTTTTTATGAGGATTTTATCATCGGCATGTTTCTCAGTCTTTGTTGAAACATCTAAATTAGAGCCATTCCTCCTCCTTCCCCTCCCCAGAACAAAGACGACAGTCGCTGACCTTCTCACTAATATAACACAGTCTGAAAAGGTCACAGGAGACTACACTCATGGTCGTGATATTTCCCCTGATTGATAGTACTAAAGCTTTATATACACATGCAGGAAAGTGCCATCATATGCATTTCCTAAAGAAAAATGTTTTGGAGGCTAAAAGGAGTTTGCTTCTGTGGACACAGTTAATTTTAGACCTTTTATAGAATTTTGCATGAGGAGGGAATGTTTCACCCATAACCTGCAATTAGACAATCTGAACCAGCTTCAGTGGTACAGTATTTGTATGCAGATTTGAACACCTGTGCTAATGTGACTGGAACAAATTACAGAGCCATCATGAGGAGGATAAAATACACTTGTTAGAGATGTTGCAGGTTTTTTTGGGGAGTAATGGTTTATTGAGTCAATATTTATGTGGCTGTGCATTGAAAACAAATGACTAGTCACGTTTCAAAAACTGTTTTTTCCCCTGTTTTTACAACAGCTTGAACACTTCACACCAATATGTGTGGGATTTCTGACTTCCATGAGCTCTAATGTTTTGTTTATTTGCACGTCTGCTGTGCAGCACTCATCTATAAGATGTGTTTGTAAAGATGTAAACATTATTGGTGAAAATACTGAATAGATTAAACAAGTATATTGCTAATTGTGTAACAAAAGAGAATATAATGAATATAATGCAATGATTCCCAACCAGGGGTAGGTGTACCCCTTGGGGAACGCGAGCATATTACAGGGGGTACGTGGAAACATTTCCCAGGTGTGTAAAGAAAGAAATAAAAATAGGACTGAGATATGTATGATTTCTGCAATGAGGAAACTGCAGACGGAATCACGGAATTAAACGTTGAATCTCACAGAATTTGCTCATTTGGGTGAGTTTCTGATGTATTTACAATGCTGTGCCATTATTTGGTTTATTTATTTAACTACTTATTCACTTTCAAGGCAACATTTTTATCTTTATGTTTAATTTGAGTTGAAAAAAATTAAAATGCCTGAGAACTAAAGGTTTTAGGGGCTTAAATAAATAATTTTCATTTAATAATCAGCTATAGTACATTATAGTTTTGGAGAATCATCATTACGTTTGACTAAAGGGACACTATATGACAAAATGGCTCAGGAGGTACACAAGTCTACAAAGGTTGGGAACCACTGATATAATGTAAGTGATAAAACTATAAGCCAATTGGTTCATTCATCTGTTAAGACCAAACCCCCAGTTTTCTACTTTAATTTTTAGAAGTTAGACATACGTAGACATGTGTGGTATCTACAGAAAGGTCAGAATCTTGGCTAGAAGCTGGTAAAAAATATTTCTAGGAACATCCATGACAGTTAAAACTGCAAGCCGTTGAAGATAAAACTATGAAAGTGAAAATAAAATTGATTTAAATATTTGGCAAGTCAAAATGATACTTGTGTTAAATATAGTGTGTAATTACTGTTTTTGATATTGTTTTATTACATAGGGTTCTGTTTGTTGTATTCATGATTAAATGCAGCAAAATAAACCACTTCAAAAGTAACAGATGTTTGTAATACTTGGTTTATTTACATAATGATTTTAATTGCTGAATTTTCGGCCCCTGGAGCAATTTAGTTGAATAACCCTTCTATAAATGTAATCTCCCTTGTTTATAAAAGTTAAATTTGGCTTTAAATTACATATGTGATTCATTTATACTCACTTAAAAAGTTAAAAACCTTTCAGATTTACATATCTTATGTAACAGGACTGTATTTTTCTGTCTGAAAGAAAACATTGGCCTTTTTTCAGAAAGTATTTTGTTTTGGAGAGCGTTTTTATATCCTCTCTTTGAACACAGTTCATCATTTTCTTGTCAAAAGCTTCCCTAGTTTTAGTTCAGCTTCTTTCTTTGACGTCTGTCAAACTCCATCCAAGTTTACTTCAAGCACAAGTTCTGATTCAGAGTCTAAAACCTCAATTTACCCTCCAACTGTGACAACACAATGAAGGGGAAATATGAAAGTTTGGAAGCTTTGTTGTTACAAAAACAAACGTCATCTGAGTTTGCTTCACTTTTTGTTAACGACCAAACTTGGAAGGTAAAGTTCTAATAAAGATTTAGTTCCAAGACACGATCGTTGTGTCTCTCGTGAGAGAATTTGCTGTTTTGGGTGAGGGTTTTTGTTAAATATTAAAAGATGCAATCGCTCTTATAAACAAGAGGCTTTGAAGAAATGCATCACCTGCCACCTTTCATGTCAGTTTCAAATAAAGATCATCGTTTTACTGAAAACGAGACAGCTACTACCACACCAAATTTTAGCTCAACACTTTGCTAAGATCCCTTTGCTTCGGCAGCCATCTTGAATCAAATTAAGTCCAGTCATTGTACCGTTGCAGAGGCATTACTTTCTGAAAATGTCACTCAAATCTGTCCAGTGGGGATATGAGACGTGAGATATTTTGCTAATGGTGCAGACAAACAGACACAAGCAAAAACATTATCACCTTTGGCGAAGATTACAATCTAAACTTTACCTCTGAGAATGTGAGTGCAGCAAGTAAAAACAGCTGTTAGTCATTTGTCTTTGTTTGGTCAATGAAGCAGTTCTGCTTGCAGCTGCTTGGGAGGATTTCACCTATTTACTCACATCTGCCTCGGTGATGTAAGCCAGCGAGGTTTAGGTGAAAGAGTTTCTGTTAATAGTGAACCTCTTGAGAGGACATCAGCGTGGTAAAAACATATGCGTTTGGACATTTTTTGTTGGGAAATGGCTATTGGAAACACAAACTAAAACTGAGATTAAAATGTTGCAGAATAAATTGGTTCTCTTGCACAATGGATTTCATAATCTGACATGTAATTTTGGTGTTTGAAACCAGTTCTAATTATTGATATAGCCTGAGAATAAACCAATGTTTGGAAAGCCTGATTAATTGATTTTTTCACATGATGGTTAACTGAACAATTTGACCTCTTAGGGACAGAAATTGTAAGAGAGAGATTATAATGGAGCCAGTCTGCATACGGTTCGATAAATATATACATCGAAATAAAAGTGTTTAAACTGTGAGTAAAAAATGTGGAGATTTTTAAATTATTTTGGCATTTGCTGCCAAATATGAATGCAATAAGGTTTTTATCCCCTGTGTTTGTAGGTAGCATTAGCAAAATATTTCAGGAACCACTGGGTGAACTTTCAGACGGGTTTTCATCTACAACTCGTTAACTTTTAAAATCCACCTCGTTCAAAATGGCTGCCACAGCTAATCAACTTTAGCAAACACAAAAATGACTGCAACTCACCCAATTTTACAGTTATAGAGCTAAAAATTGAGATTAGAATATTTGTAGTTTTTTTTTTTTAATTCATGTTTGTGTACGTGTGTGTGTATGGGTTTTTCCTCCAATGTGGGGAAAACTTTTCCCAAAAAATGCAGCCTCGTGGGGATCAATGCCCGGTCCCCATGGGTCCAAATGAAAATTACAGGTGGGGGGTTAGGTTTAGGACCAAGGTTTAGATTAGTTTTAGGGTCAGGTAGGTACCTGTGAGGTTAATTTTAGAGTATATGGTCAGATTAAGCCTATAAAGGCTAAAAAACATGAATGGAAGTCAATGGAAGGTCCCCACAGGGTCAAGAAACAAACGTGTGTGTGTGTGGATGGGTTTTTCCTACAATGTGGGGAAATTTTTCCCAAAAAATGCAGCCTCGTGGGGATCAATGCCCGGTCCCCATGGGTCCAAAAGATTTTTATCAAGTCAGAACTTATGTGGTCCAAAATTCAAAAGTCTCATAACCTCATAGTCTCATAATTCATGTTTTCATTTTATTTACTGAACAAAAAGCAAGATTTCTCCTCAAGGATGTGTGAATTTCATCATGTCACCCTGAAGAAAGTGGAAAAAGCGTCACACTGTGAGACGACTCGTCACTGCTGTCGAGATCACACAGGAAACTTAAATGCAATTTGGATATTGACAGAGTTGATGTCTCCGAAAGTCAGAATCCCATAAATTATTCCAGCTCCTTCCCGCTTTCATCTGTTATTGCCGCTTTTAAAATGGTACGGAGGGGTGTGAGCGGCTCAAAGGAGACAAAGCAAAACGTCACGAGGTGCGGCTTCACTCCAGCTTCTCCCTGCTGCTGTCGCTCCTCGCACATCAAACACTTCCAGCCAGCAGACACCTGATAAACAGCTCGTTAAAAATGAGGGCACGCCATCATTCACAGAATCGTATTACCTGGACCACAATGCAGAACAAACAAGCAAACGACAAAAGAAGGGGGGGGAGAAAAGAAAAACAAATAAAGCAACCTCGTCCGAGGATACACCTGGAGACAATGATTTTAGGGAGATTAATCAGATTGTCTGAACACACAATGAGATGGTGATGAAAGCAGAGGCATGACTGATCTGAGATCAAATTTTAAACAGAGATGCTCAGTTATTGCTTGGAGGAACAATGAGAGAAGGAATTTGATTTATGCTACTATATTTTGGAATTAATTTGTTCATTTAATAACGTTGCATACGTCTCATGAGGCAGATTTTACACAATGTGCACAAGAATCTGATGCTTTTCAGACATACGTAGTAATTAACAGATGATTGTGTTAGATGAGACTTTTCATTTCAGCTCAATGGATGAATTGGTTTGTTTTCATAAAAAAAATACATTAAAATTGACAATATAAAAAATACTAAATTGGGAGTAAACTGCAGCTGAAGCAATCTCATGTCAAATTCAAATTCAAATATCATACAGATATACTCATTAAAAGGAAAAAACAACAGTTTGAAAACCTACTTTTTAACTTTGAGCTAGCATGTTGCTTATTTTAGGTTTTAGTTAGCGGATTGTCTCTTTTAAGTGATGAAATGGTTCACAGTGTTTTGTTGACATTACCAGAGGGCCACATAGCTGCACAATTACCCAAATGTACTAAAACTGCCTTTAAAAATGTTTGACATGGCAGTAACACAATATATTTTATGTTAAAATGCATGTTGTACTCTTGTTTTTTTTTAATATACATTCAAAATGTTTGAAGCAAAACATAAATAAATAAAACTTACTTTATGAGCTGAAGTGCAACATTAAGTTCAGACTCCTGCATGGTTGTGGTTCTTCACAGTAAAATGTTCATATTTAGCTTTGTGCAGCGTGTTGTAGTTGTAAACAGACTGAATACACAAGTTTGTCTAGAAATTCTGTGAACACATAGTCTACCTCCCATTTCACCTGCAACCAAACATGTGCCTTAAATCTGTCCACTTTCTTATTCTTGTGGTGTTTAATGGTGGTTGGCAATAAACTGAAGGTGTGCATTACCGCCACCTACTGGTATGGGGTGTGGTTGTATTTCTTTTTACATTTTCAAAGCTATCTATTCGAATAAAAAAAATAAACAAACAAACAAATAAATAATACAAAAAAAGACTAATAAACTCAAATTCACAAACAATTTTTTAAAAAACGTATCATGATTTGTATATGTTTGCTCCCTAAATTCCTTTGTAATGTGTCTATTATGTTAAACCTTTCCTTACTGTTTCTAAACTGTCTTATCATAAATTGTATCTGTCCAGTTTTCTTTTCTCCATTAACTTTTCTTCATCACTGTAAGAAAAAAACATGTGCACAAGGTGGCGTCTGTGTTAGAGGCGCCATCTAGTGGCAAACTTCTTCATTACAGCCAACTCAGTGCAACAGAGACCCTTTTATATATTTTGTAATAATTATTTTCAAAAATTAATCTAAGAGCTGTTTTGAGTGCTTTAAGTGGTTTGCTTTTTTTAATGAAAGAAAATAAATGTATTTATTTATTTAAGGAGATCAGACAAAAGTAGGCTGTCCTTTTCCTATCCTTGTTCTGGCACTTCACTACTTTTTTTTTTCCAGTACATAAAAGAAGACAACCTGTGAGACATTTAGAGGACAGGAGCAGCACTCTGTGTATTTCAGTAATGTGTGGCCGGGCCCACTCGGATGTAAAGCTGAACAAACAGAACAGCAGGAGCAGAACAAACAGCTGTTCGGACCGTGTGATCTCCAGTGACGGAGTTCCTCTCAGGTCAGCTCACAGAGGATCCAGGTTTCTTCTGCTTCTGTGAAGAAAGTGTGACCGAAGGAGACCCTCTTCACCTGTTTAAGCTTGGATAACCACAACGGTATACTTTCTTATAGCTTTGTATAAACATACTGTCTGCTTCTTCGAAAAGATGCTTTATGTATGCATGGCAAAATGAGGCCACAGTGGGATGGTCTCACTTTTAACAAGCTGTTTACCTGCTGTCTGGCAGCTGAAAATAATAAACAAGGGTTCATAAAGTAGATATCTCGTCTGTATTAGACTCTTGGAAAAATGTTTGTTTTGTTTGTCTTGCTCCTGGTGTGACCTAGAACTCAAGAAGAATGAATAAATGGATGAATTCATAGACAGAGGCACCAAGGACCAACACTAAATTGAATCTTTTTTTGTTGCACATCTGATATCTTTATTGGTGCCTTTGATATTTAACCAACAAAAATGGCTAGTTATGTAAAATTTATCAAACGAGAATAAAAATCATGTGTATTATTTTGAACATAAAGAAATAACAAGAGAAACATGATAAATGTGGATTAAAATAATCGACAGTGTCTCCCAAACTGCACTTTTTTTCAACAAAACCAAATTTCAAAACCACATGTGAACAAGTTATATACAACTAATAAATGAATGAGAAGAGATCAAAATGAATATACTCTCTTGCTATGTACGGTGCAGTATGAGGGTCAAAACTAAGACTATTGTGCAACCAGCAGTTGCTGCATCCTTGTAGCAGGAGGCTATATCTATTCCAAAAGGCTCAGATATAGTTGTGCTCTGGTACTCGCGCAGGGCGTGCGCGCACCCTCGCCAGCATTGGAGGTGTTTATACTTGTCACTTTTGTTGTTGTAGATTCCTCCAAAAGGACATGTGGAAGTACACTTTATGTGAACATGGAAATAGGAGAACAAAAGCCTGGCACCAAACAAGCTGTTCAAATGGTGCGCGGCGCGCGCAGCCTTTGTAGATTTACAAAATTTCAGAGGTGCACGACCAGCAACATTAATGTTAACACCAGCTTAACCATGCTAGCTGCTAGCTTCTCCAATGCTACTGCCAGCTTATCCATGCTAGTTGCTATGCTAATGCCAGCTTATCCATGTCCGAGACCAGCTTCTCCATTAGGTGCCAGCCCATCATTAATCAGATCAATAGCTGAGGAATAGATATAGCCTCTTGCTATTAGGATGTAGCAACTGCTGGTTGCGCAATAGTTTTAACTTTGGCCCTCATACAGCACCATAGGTATTAGGGTGCATTAATAGGCTGTGACCGTAACGAGAGGCCGGGTCCTCCGCCTCCCGTTTTGGACTCAGCCGTAGTCTACCTCTGGCATGAGTACCTTATGTTTACTACATTATTAATAAAAAATGGGTTTATGAGATGAACAAAACATGTATTGTGTTTTTATTTACATTTATACACAGCATCCCAACTTTTTCAGAAATGATGTACTTGATTTTGCTTTGATTTGAATAAAAGCAAAATAACACCTGTTTGAATAAAAGATTTAAACCATTGAAAGTCTAGATTTCACATATGCAATGTATTTTATTGTGGAAGCAAGTTATTAAAAAATCAAAGAGAATCAATAAAAATAAAATAGTTCTTCACAAACATGCATACAAGTGAGACTGAATCCTTTTTTAGCTTTAAAGGATTTTGTTTTACCTTAGAACATCGTGTTATAAATTGATGGTTTAAACTAAATGTCATATTTTTAGGTTTTCATAAAGGCCATTTCAAGCTAAAAGAGAGAAAGGAGAAAAAAATAAAAATGTCTCCTAGATTGTTCCTGCAGATAGTTGGATATCTGTGAGTCTGGCATCCTTCACCTTCTGTCCTCCCAAAGGAGAGACTCCAGCAATTATATGGGGAGAAATCTGTGACAGGTAATGGGATTTTCTTTTTCAGCTTTGAATGATTCTCATGCTCCTCAAGGGATAAGCAGGTGGTATGACACAACTTCATCTTCTTCAGATGAATGGCACGTAATTTATAGTTTGAAAGCCGACCCTGTCCCGAGCCTGATACAAAGACGGAGCGATCACGATGCACTTCCATCCTAACATCTCCTGCACCTGGCCATGACCAGAGAGACATTTTCTGTCCCAGGATGCTGCGCGAGCGTCTCAGGCCGGGACGTGCTCCTGCGAGATAATTGCTGCGCTGCTGCAAGACATTAAAACCCCATAAATGAGCAGTTTCTGTGAGCCTCGTTGGCAGCCGCTTCTGATGACTTTCACCAAGTAACATCTATTTTGAGGTGAGAAAGTTACTCACGCTGGCACTTCACATGAAGGCTCTGCAAGGATCTGCAACACCAAGTGCTATGGAGCCTTATGTAATCACAGAGCTGGGCTGCAAAGTCACGATTTACACGACTCTCATCGAAAGTGTTGCGCAGCAGACTTATTTCTCATGTCTGTCACCACCTGAAGCCAAAGAAGCAGCAACAGTGAAAACGTAGTTCTTGTTTAAGTCTCTAAGTTGACAACAAGCTGAGACGTGGCTGAAAATGGCTGCAGGGTGAGCAACAGCTTGCTGTGTCTCTGTTTGTCTTGTTCATTTTGCCACTTCCAGTTATTATGTGTTCTTTCATTATTCAGAGGCTTTGGAATATTAATAACAATGCCAAAAAAGGAAGGATTTAGTGTGAATAAGCTAATATCAAACGACTTTCTAAAGGATATTTATCCTGCAACTTTGTTTTATGTTGCACAGTTTACATTTTTAAATGAATCTGAGAATTATTGCTACAATAATTATCTTCATAGGGTGTGATGCTCAGGAGACAAACAGCTTTATTTGGTTTATTTGTTACCTCATGCTGTTGGTTGAAGTACACTGTAAAACCTGAGAAGGTAATAAAACACAAAGATTATGGGAAACTAATTTAAATCATTTGAGTTTTTTAACCTAATAAAACTAAATGTTTTTTCTTTTGTTTACCAAGTTTGCTTTAATTCCAGAGGCACAGCCAAGAGGGGTCCGTGTGGGGCAACAGCCACCCCTAAAAGATTTGGTGCTCCCCATGTTTTATGCTTGGTTTACTTTTTTATTTTCTCCTGGCTAATAAGAATTAGTAGGACCTCATAAACACACATGTATTTATTTATTTATTCATTTATTTATTAGATTTAGTAATTTCACTTCATTATAAACTAAATAAATTTTATATACAGTTAGAGAAAAAAAATACAAATCACAAAATAAAATCAAGGGCAGCAAAAAGAAGAAAAATATCTTATATCTGCCCCCTTTTTTCCCCAGGTATAAATTTAAATAATAGTAATATATAAAAAGTCGGTACCACTTTCCAATAAGGTTCCCCTTATTATAATGTGTTTATAGATAGGTTATTAATTTATCTGTAAACACTTTATAAATCATTAATAAATGTTTATTATGCAATAATTAAGGATGAGAAAGACAAAACTGCCCAGTTTCTTACCAAATGAGAAAAATCTGTTCACGTCCATATTACATTTAAAGGTGCTATATTAAACATTTCAGACTAGGTTACATTGTAAGTACAATAACAATAAAAAACATATTTTGATATATTAATATTGTACTGTATTACTGCATTATAAATATTCACAACTGTCAAAGGGAGACTTATCGTAAAGTGTAATACAGTACACTAAATAAACATTTATGGATGCCAAAAGTTGAAAAATCACCATTTTTAAAACCTAGTGTTGATAATCAATATTTTAAATTATTGTTCAAACATGTAACTACTGTCAACAATGTTAATGTATCAAAAAAGTAAAAAACCTGTCATGTTAACACACCAAATAATCCCACCTCGTCCAAAATAGTGTACAGTTTTACACTTTACAATTAGGATACCTTTAATATTTGTGGATATTTATATTACAGTAATACAGTACAATGTTATATGTTAAAATATGTGTTTCCTAATCATTATTGTGCTTACAAGGTAGTTTAGTCTTTTTTGACCTTAATTAATGCATAAAAACACTTAATGATTTATAAAGTGTTTACAGATTAATTAATAACCTATAAACTCTTTAAAAGCCATCTTTAAGGGGAGCCTTATTGTAAAGTGGTACCAAAAAGTCTAAACAACATCAAATCCTTCTCAAACAATAATTCATATACATACAAATTATGCTATTTCATATTTAAAACATAAATATTTAAAACATAAACCGTAGGCTTCATAAACGGCTGTGAAATGAGATGGTCTAGTCTATGGAAGACAAATTGTAACTGCATTTTATTGAACATCTCATTCCAACAAAAGTTTCTTCTTTGGTCTGTAATAAATTTCCAAACTCCGCCATAAAAACAAACAAAAAAAAAACTTATTTTTTTTTTGTTTGTTTAATTTGCTGATGACGCAATGAACTCTGGGATCGGCCGTGTAGGATACTCAGATGCAGCTGACGTTTTGATGAATTGGGACACAACCACTGTCTTCAACATTAGGATGAAGGGTCTCAGGAGGTTATACATATTATGTTTTTACAAGTGTAATTTTAGAAGAGGGCAGGCTTTAATAAACTGAAGTGGCAGTGTTTTTCTTAATAAGTATCAACTGGATTATAATAAAACTAAAGTAGACCCACGTATTTGTCAGAAAACCTTTATGATTTAAGATTTTCAATTTATTTTATTTTATTTATTTAATTTTTACGACGCTGATGGCATCAAAAACATGATTAAATCATTTTTATGTGTCACTAGTTGTGAAGACAGAAACACCATGCAAAAGTACAATCATAAAAATAATAAAAAACTGAAACATTTTGTCCAGTAGACTCTGGTTTACTGAGATACTGAATATTGACTCCTCTTCAAATACAATCTTTTTCTGTTATGCAGTTCAAACCAACTGGCTGCTGGAAAGCATTCAGACAGGTGAATAAATAATCATCCCTTACTTGTTCATTCTGAAGCCACTTGTTTAAGTCGTCACACAGAGAATGGTTCCTTTAGACAGCTGCATAAAAAGATGCAGAACTAATTATTTATATGGCAGAGAGTATTTTTGTGCCTGCTGCTGTGCACCTGCCTCCTGCTGTTTGGGATTCTTAATTCTGCATCACTGAAAGATGAAAACAAAGTTCAAACATTTCTCGTGCATCAGAGTGCAGAGGATATGCATTCTTTAGCTCATGAGCTTTATTTGCTGCTGCTTGCAGAGAAAAGCCAGAACTGCAGAATATTTTAGTTTGTTTCATTACTTCTGTTTTCTTATTAAATGGGATTTTTACCATTCACCACATTAAATTTTAAAGGTTAATGAGTTAGAAATGTACACCAGTATTTACTTTTGAGAATATATATATATAACAAAAATGAAATGTTAAAAAAAAATTACTAACATATTTGTTATCATTTAGCTCACTATTTCAACTAACATTTTATTGTTATTTAGCTCACTGTTCTTACATTTAGCTCATTTTTACTAAATGTTGAATATAAATGTTAAAAAATATATTTAAAGAATAAATCCTAAATCTAAATGTTTTGTTGAAGTTGACATTCCGGTATTTTAGAATGGAACGCAGCCTTTTCTGTTGGTACTTGGTACTCATGTTATGATGTCATCATCCTGAGACAATAGCAACCACTAGCGCTCAAATGCAGCTAAAGCTTCCATATATATATACACTCACCGGCCACTTTATTAGGTACACCATACTAGTAACGGGTTGGACCCCCTTTTGCCTTCAGA
>JARVGW010000624.1:19814661-19828837 GCA_031762495.1 Anablepsoides rubrolineatus | reverse complement strand
GGATCCTGAGTAACGTCTGAAGGATCCTGAGTAACGTCTGAAGGATCCTGAGTAACTTTTGAAGGATCCTGAGTAACTTTTGAAGGATCCTGAGTAACTTTTGAAGGATCCTGAGTAACTTTTGAAGGATCCTGAGTAACTTTTGAAGAATCCTGAGTAACGTCTGAAGGATCCTGAGTAACTTTTGAAGGATCCTGAGTAACTTTTGAAGGATCCTGAGTAACCTTTGAAGGATCCTGAGTAACTTTTGAAGGATCCTGAGTAAACTTTGAAGGATCCTGAGTAACGTCTGAAGGATCCTTAGTAACGTTCGCAGGATCTTGCAAATGTAAGTCAGGATCATTGTATTTATTTATTTTCCCCATGTCCCCTTACAGACTCTGTAATTATGCACTCACCTTTTTCCATTTCTTATGATTTTAAACCCATTTTCTACCATATTTAACTTAAACAACCTGATGTAGTTATTTGAAGAATTGCTACTTCTACAACAAATGAAAAGTCCAACTGAAATCGGAGGTAAAAGGCAACAAAACAAACACTTCCATCATACATGTCACACGTGGAAATGAGAGAGAACAGAGACTGCCCTGAGGTAAGTAGGCGTACAACACTGAAACACTAAACTCAGACTTAATAAAGTCTCCGTGAACAGAACGGCAGAATTTTGCATTGAAGTGCTGTGAAGCACTGAGCCCTATTTATTTTGTATTTTCTGTTCAGCTCCAGACCCCTGACCTCTCCGTAAAGCTGCAGAATCAGACCTCAGTCAGGCTCTCGTTCAGGTTGGACATGCGGTCGATCACGCAGAGCTGACTCTGACCGCGGCGGGCCTGTCGAGTCCTCTGGTGGAGCAGGAAGAGGCGCCGGGCTGCAGCTCTGTACTTCCGGGACATGAGGTTGTAGACCACGGGGTTGATGGAGGCGCTGAGGTAGCACAGCACCATGGAGGCCATGTTGAAGTTCTGGCTCAGCATGGCCATCTTGTAGTCGTCCACCTGGGCGAAGAGGTTTCTGCCGATGTGGTACGGCAGCCAGCAGATGATAAAGGCCAACACCACCACCACTGACGAGGACAAACCGGAACCAATGAGAGAAAAAAGAGAGTTTTTAATTCTGCTCCAGTGCATCAAAAACACATTTTGTCCGTAGAAAATGCAAGAATGACGCAGAGGGGACTTTTAAGTGTTGTCTAGATATTACCAAGCAACCAGATCAATCACTGGTTGGCCGTGACACGAGGCGCTGACGTGTTTCCATTTAGAGCTTTTGGACAAACAGAACAGAAGAAGTGAGGTGTGAAGATTCTGATGGACGCAGAGAGTTTCTTCACAGCTGCCATAAAAAGCTACTTTCAACTTCTCCAAAGAAAAAAAAAACAAAGTCAACAAAAACACAAGGAAAACCTTTACGTGTTAGCAGAAAAAAAATCTGTTTTATTGGAGAAATAAATCTGGACGATAGTTTCAGAACTTAGCGGCGAATCTATGATTCTTTTAGTGTAAGGGGCCACAATATTCATAGAGGGGCCAAGTATTTGTTCAACATCCTTACACACAAAACTCCAGTTTTTGTAAGGTTTATACATTTAATCAGCCACACGTGTTCAAACACTAAAGCTTGCACAGTAAATTCTCCTTATCAATTTTACATGATTTTTTACTGTACATAAATATAATACTCTCAAACACACAACATTTAAGAAAATCTACCCATCGTTGTTAGTAAAAACGTCTTTTCTGCAGGATTGTTCAAGTTGAAAGATACTTTTGTAAGCTTGCTTCATGTTGGACTTTTCTGTTTGACTCACTGGCACCACTAGTGGTTGGGAGTGGAACTGCAGGCACCATCATTGTTTTTGAGCAAGGACAGATGAGTGAAAGGCCAGGGGCACTTCAGGGGGCCAATCAGATTTCAAATGGGGCCAATGCCCCTGTGGCCCCATCCCTAGAGCCACCCCTGCCAGAACTACAAACAAGTAACACAAATATTTAAAACTAAAAGTATTATATGTCATATTGCAAGGTCTGCTTAGCCCCGTGCAAAAATAATTACGTTAAAGAACAAAGTTACGCTGTTTTGGACTGTTGCCCCATCAATAGGTGGAAATTTTACCAAAAAAAAGCATTTTAAAATTGGGGTGGTGGTAGCTGAGACTGATCTTCAAAAGATTGTTTGAGCTCCAACAGATTTTTAATTTTGCTACTAAATATTTGGAGTCAGTTCTGTTAGCAAAGAAACTCATGAACCAAAATGGATTTTAATAAAATAAGAATCAATGACTTGATTAAATTTGAGGGTTAAAATCAAATCATTGTTCAACCATAATAATATGATCTTAGTTTGAAACTCTGGCATGGAAGTTAATGGGTTATAGGCATTCTTTCAAGGAATGTTAAACCTAATCAACACTGCAGGTCTAATTAGGAATAATGAAATGTCTTGTCATCTGCAGTAACCTGTGAAATTAGTTAGAGCAGCTAATTTACAAAAAAACAACAACAAAACATCAAAACGCTCCTCCAAACCTCCTCCTGCACCGTGAGCCGACAGCATCTCGGTCCGACACGAAGCTTACAGGATGTTTCAGAACCAGGCTAAACGAACAAACCTATTAGATCCTGGATGCAGCGGGGGGCCGCAGAGCCAACAAAGAACAGAGCCAGAGGTTTGTGTGATGAATGAGCTAATCACTGAGTCACAGGTATTGATCAAGAAGCCCCCGCAGATAGAACTATCATCAGTGTGTAACTGGCAGTATTTTGTGGAAGGACAATAAATGTCAGCCCTGTCATTAGAGGGGTGTGTCCCTGTTCAGATGCTGGGTGTGAATTAAAGGCAACAGTAAAAGAACAGAGTGAGAAACAGACCAGGATCAGGACAAGTATTTCAAGAATCTTACCAAGTAAAAGTTTCTTACTCCATTGGCAGAAATGTTTTACTTAATTTGAGTCTGATTTTCAGGCTAACAAGACAAATAATCTGACACATTCTGAAAACAAGAATAATATTCTGGCACAATCTGTTCTTGTTTAGTAAATCAGTCTCAAAACAAGATGAAAAATATGTTTTTGGCTGGATATAAGATTTTAAAACTTGTTTAGACTGACATTTTTTGCACTGCAGGAGGCTATATCTATTCGTAGGCCAGCATGGATAAGAAGGAGACTTCATTTGCATTAGCAATGGAGAGGCTAGCGCCTAGCATGGGTAAGCTGGTGTTAGCATTGAGGCTCTCTGATGCTAATGCAATTGACTAGTTTCTTCATTTGCCAGCACCGGCCTCTCAGTTACCGTGGTCAGCTGCTCAGTTAGCGGTGCCGGCCTATTAATCATAATTAATCAGATCAATAGCTGGCTTAGGAATAGATATAACCTCCTGCCACAAGGATAGCAACCACTGGTTGCACAATAGTTCTAATTTTGGCCCTCGTACTGCACTACAGACTCAATTAAACCGATCAGTATGAGCAGAGATGAACCATGTTTCTCATCATCCCACAGCAGGAGAAAACAGAAAATGGAGATGGACGGTTTCAGTGTGATGAAATTATCTGTATAAAAATCAAAAACATCCCGAGTTGTTTGATAATGCTCCCAAAGCCACGACAGAAAACCTGGATTCCAATCAGTCAGCCTGGTATTTTTATTGCTTCTGCAGCACTGAAAGGCAAACTGGCTGAGCAAACAGATGGATTTCTGCCCTGAAGCCCCCCACCCCCTCCTAGAAAGACACTTTTAATGTTAAATCTGTTTGTTTTGGTTTGTGGGGATGAAAAGCAGGAGAGGAGGACTGATGAGGCACTGTTCGGTGTGAGATGACGTGTGGTGACAAGTGTGTGTTTTTCAGCTCCGTCCCTGACGACAGTTACCTTTGGAGTTATTCGCAAAGAAAAACTTCAGTCACGACGCTTTTAACGACTAGGAGACATAAAATGTTTTATTGTCTCCGGGGAACAAGAGAGTGACGTGTAAAGACCTGGCTGTTCCAGCTAGTTAACCAGCAGCTAATGGAGCACTATAAACATTTATTTATTTATTTATTGAGTAATTGATCCAAGATGGCTGCTGCAGCTAATCAACCTTAGACAACACAAAAATGGCCGTAGCTCAGTCAGTTTACAGATGTTGAGCTCACTTTTGATGCACAATTTATTGACAATCAGAAGAACTTGATATGTTAGTCTGTTCATATTGCACACATGTAATTTTCATAGGCTGATCAAATGTTTATTTTATTTTATTTTTTTCCTGTTTGGTCAACCAGATCACAGAAACGACTGCACTGATTAACATGAAATTTGGTAGGAATGTAGATGTGTCTGACCTACACTGCACCAGCCAACGGTTTTACAATAGACCCCATATTTGAGGAGGAGGCTCCATCTGAATAAGGGGTGTCTGGACCTAGAAAAATGCTTATAACTCAAAAAGTATTCAACATAGGAGCTTCAGATTTTTTTGTTGTTTAGCTAAATGAAGGCCCTCATCAGGCCCACCAATGAGACCCCCACCACCACCACCTAAAACAGTAAATCTGTTCTGGTGCATTTGGTGTCATATACGCTACCGCTATGCTGTATCTAGATTATATATTATTTGTATTATGTATTATTAATATACTATAAAACATTAAAATATTAGTTATGTACATATTAAACAATTAACACTATTTTGGCTGTTTATTACCTGTTAATAAGTATTATTATGACATTATTTCCTTCCTTTGATGGCTGCTCGTGTCTCTGCTTCAACATGGATGGCAGAAACTGACACTAAATTGTTTTTCCGCCCTCAGCTCAACATAAAATGACTCATTCTTAAAATGATAAGTTTTGTCTTCTGTGCTCCTAGATTTGACCTTTAAAAAGAAACTCACCCAGGATCTTGAGCGTCTGCCTGTGAGACCTCTCTCGGGCCAGAGCACACGGGCCCTGCAGGTCGTTCTTGCTCTTCCACAGCTTGCAGCCGATGGAGCCGTAGAGGCAGACGAGGCAGAGCATGGGGCAGAAGAAGTAGGTGGTGGACACCCAGAGCATGATGTGCAGCTGCCCGGAGCTGATGGCGTAGCTGGTGTGTTTGCACTGGCCCGTGTTGAAGTCGGGGTGCGTGTCGTTGTCGTACTCCACGCCGACCAGGAAGAGCGTGGGGGCCGCGGAGGCCAGGGCGAAGCCCCACAGGGCCAGGATGATGTACTGGACCCGGTGTCGGGTCACCAGCGCCTTGCTCCGCAGGGGGAAGCCGATGGCGAGGTAGCGCTCGACGCTCAGGGCCGTGATGTGGAGGATGGTCGCCGTGGTGCAGCCCTCGAAGATGTAGTGGTAGAAGCGACACACCGCCTCGCCAAAAAGCCAGGGCACGTACTTCCACAGGCGGTACAGGTCGAAGGGCAGGCAGAGGAAGATGACCAGGTCGGACACCGCCATGCTGGACAGGTACAGGTTGGTGGTGGTCTTCATGTCCTTGAAGTGCTGGATGATGAGGATGGTCATAGTGTTGCCCATCACCCCAACGATGAAGATGAAGACGCAGATGGCAGTGATGGGGATGAGGGTGGAGGTGGGGAACAGAGAGCCCTCGTAGTGGTGGTCTTCCATGTTGGGCTGATTCGTGATCCGAGGGTCCACCTGGGGTCTGGACAAGGGCGTCCCACACCTCACTGCGAGGGGAAGAAGAGCAACGGAGGAGGAAGAAATCAAAATAAATATATCAGATTAATTTTTACACATTTTAGGTCTGACTTTGGTTCATACTTGTTTTATGGCAGTAAACATTTAAATTATCACAGACCAACAAAGATTATTAGATCATTTGTTAGATCACAACTAAAATGATCATTTTCTTCACATTTAAAAAAAGAATGTAAATCTGATGTTTTTAAACTAATAAATATTTCCATCACTAAAATACAGCGATTAAAAAATGAAAACAGGAGTCAAATCTTAAACTAAATCAACTTTAACACTTGATAAATTAAAAAATAAGAAACCACACGTTGGATGAATGACTTTACCTGAGAAATTCAACTTGAAACTTTCCTTGGTTCCTGTCGGGTCCTGGTGTTCAGACGAGGAGAAGCAGCAGCAGAACCACTGAGCTGAGAGATAAAGAAAGGAGACACCTCCTTTACAGGACCCTGAGGAGACAGAGAGCATCGGAGAGTGTGTGTGTGTGTGTGTGTGTGATCTTTGTAATAAAATAAAGGGAAATATGACAGACGGAACAGATTTAAGGTAACGCCAACTTCCATCACTGATGCACCTGATTCATCCAGTGAGCAGGAAGAAAGGAAGGAAGGAAAGAAAGAAGAAAGGGACATGGAGAAAGAAAAAGGAAGGGGGTAAGAATGGAAAGAAGGGAAGACAGTAGCAAGGAAGGAAGGAAGGAGGGATACAGAGGAAAGGAAGGAGGTAAGAATGGAAAGAAGGAAGCAAAAAGTTAAGAAACAAAGGACAAAAGCAAGGAAGGAATCGAGGAAGTGAAGACGGAAGAAAGAAAATAAGAAAGGGATACAGAGTGTAGGGATGGAAAGAAGGGAAGATCCAACAAAATAAGAATAGGAGAAAGGATAAAGGAGGGAAGGAACTGAGGAAGTGAAGACAGAAAGAAGGAAGGAAAGGAAAGGAAGGATGGAAAAAAAGAAGAGTAAGTTTTAAATGAAAGGGTTAAAAAGCTTCGATGTGATGTTCTGTGGGGAAAAAAAAGTCAGAAGTTCAGCTGAATCCTTACAAATGTAGAAAAATGTTAATAAACAAAACCAGTGGATAAAACAAATGTAATTAACAACAATAATAAACCATTCTTTTCTTCTCCTGATCATGTTTTCAGTGTGAGAACAAAACTTTTAACAAAAACAAAAATCGTCTTTTCTTACCAGGATTTGGATATTTTTTTATGGAACAGAGAGAAAAGTTATGTCACAATTAAAAATAAAAGCAAAAATATAGAAATAGGTAAAAAATACATATGAAATGCATCAATTAAATAAAAAAATTAGAACTTTACCTCCTGTTTTATAATTTAATTGACCTTCATGTTTATTTTTCCTCAGTGTAGCAAGTTAAAATGAGGCAGCACAAGCATGCACAAACGATGTGCACACGGAGCCTGCTTCTGTCTGATGACCAATAGGAGAGGAGCTAAACCAGGAAGGACCGCCCACCTTATTCGCATAATGAGGCAGAAATACATAAGATAAAGTAAAAACAGGACACAGAGAAAAGTAAAAGCAACTCAATAAAGACCCGTATGCATTCACACGTAAAATAAAAATAACTAAAATATATATATTTATAAACAATAAAATAGTAATTATGTGCTACAATATATAATTTATTGGAACTAAGCAAGAAAAATAAATACGAAGGTCAATTAAATTATAAAGCATGAGGTAAAGTTCACCTTTTTTAATTTAATTGGTGCATTTTAAATGTATTTATTTATTGATCCATTTATATATTTCTGGGTTTTTTTCTTCAATTATGACAGATTCGGTCCTCCATAAAGAGTGTGCAAATAATGGCACAAAAAAAATCATCATGGTGTAAATGTTTGTATTCTTCTCTTTAGAAATCAGAAATTTCAACTGGAATAGACAAAAAGCAATAGTGAGTGTTTGTACAATAGATCATTCTATATTAGTAAAATTACACAAGTATGGCATCAGAGGAGTAGCACATGAATGGATTACAAGTTACCTAAAAAATAAGAGTTTGTGGAAATGGTAGAAAGTCTGCTGTGCAGAATATTAGTTGTGAGGTACCACAGGGCTCGGTCCTTGGACAGATACTCTTTCTTCTGTTTATTAACAACATTTACTAGCATTTCTAAATTGCTTAAGTCAATTTTATTTGCAAATTATACCATTTTTATATTCTGGAGAAAATAGAATGGTGTTAAAAGGGGTTGAAATTGATTTTATAAAAATAAAAAATGGTTTAATAGTAATAAATTATCCCTAAATATTGATAAAACAAAGTTTATGATATTTTGTAGTACTAGTGTTGATGATCGCCTGTATGTTGAAGGATGTGAAATTCATTAGAATTGAGGTTGTAGCACTAATCCACATCATCACATACAAGGAAGCTTTACAAAAAAATCCAATCCAATAATCAGATTCAACAAATCAACAATGGTATATTTTAAATATGTTGTCCAAGGAAGTCAACAGATTGCATTTCAAGTTTTTAAAATATTGTTTCAGGACTGCAGAGCTTTACAAACTAAATCTTCTTTTTTTGTAAACATTGTTTCCCAGATCATTTATGCAGCAACAAAAGGCTGGATAACACAGTGTGCATGTCCTAAAGAAAGCCTTTGAATGTGAGAGCAACACTGTTACATGTAATTAATGAAGCCTGCAGAATTTAAAAAGGCCCAACTGAAGCCCCCCACCGCTCATTTAGACCCCTCTGTGCTCCGACCAACGAGAAACCAAAAAACAAACAGGCTCAAAGCTTCAACCATGATGAAGAATTATAAATCTTTTATTGTGCATGGATCCTTTGTAAGTATCATGACTATACAGATACACTTTAGATACATATCTATGATTATACATTTTTCCCATAATGAACATTGTAAAGTGATATGTCTGGTAGTATGTATAGTATAACAAATTTTTCTTTTTGGAATGTACGGTGTATGAGGTAACTGCAAACATTAAAATTACATAAAAATGGTCTATTTTTTGTGCATATTTTACTCTTTTTTTTGTAGCATTTTGTTAATCTCTCCAACCGTTTTGGTGAAGAAGTGTTAAAATGGCACACTTTGCAATCCACTATCAAAAATAGGACTTTTGACTTCTTCAAAAGGACAAAAGAGACATTTGCAGAATGTCTACTGGGACCAAATCATGTAATTATGTGACGGACGTTTCTGCAAGGTACCCGCGTTTTCATTCTCACAGCCTGACCTGCAAACAGATTACCACCGACGAGTCACTTCATGCAACCTGATACAAATACTCAACGTACAGAGAAAAAGGCTCATTTAAATCTGCATGAAAACACATTTTTTTTATCTGTCATTTGTGTTCCATTGATTCGTGACGACTCAGGATTTATCATTTTCTGTGGAGTATTACCTTATATTACTTCAATATTATAAAAAATATACTTCACGAATGTATGACCTGACAAAAACAACAAAAAAAGAAACTACTTTTCATTTTTCTCATGATTACACGTGTTAACTAACACTGAATGAATGCTGCAAAGTAAAAGGAAATAAAATACATTTTAGTGTTTTCTAACACTAAAAAGGAAAACATTGAAACTTAAAAGAAAATGAACATAAATCACCAGATATTGTTTTTCTCTCCAATTAAGGCCTCTGAAACAACTGGTTCATATTTTTTCTGTTTATTTTTTCCTGTTTTTTTCTTCTTGCTGATAGATTCGCTGTTTCAGTGACACGTACTGTGATACTACAACTTTTAAAAACACCCAAAACACAAAAAAAGGGCTTGCACAATCTCAACGTGTGTCTATAAAATGCATCACAAGACAAAAAAAAAAAAAAAAAAATGCAGTCAGTCAATTTTTTTCTTCCACTAAGGTGCAAAAAATCATTTACCAAGGGAAAACCAGAATAAAACAAAACATACAAGAAAAGCATACATTTTTGTGCTGAACGACAATATTTCAGAGTAAAGCAGCTGCATGATTGTAAAAACAAGCTACAGTATAACTACATGATAGTAAAAATAATTAGAATTCACTGTTAGTTTTTTTTATGTTTTCTAACTTCATACTTTTAGCTTTTATTTTATTTTTTTAATCTTTGCAAACCTACAGATCCTTGTGTCTTTACTGTACAAAAATATACTAACATTTCTCCAGTCATTTTTGCATCCTTAAACATTCTGAACATCAAAAAGGTTGGAAAGTGCTAAATGAATGTTCTATAACAGGATTTTTATTTGATTTTTTTTTTTAATTTCTGGACTCCTTGAACTCCTGCGCGAGGGTTTGGGTTAGTTAAGCCCCTCCACGTAGCCCTGAAGCCCTCCCAGCCGTTTCTGCTGCGTCACAAACTACATACAGTATACACACGTCTGAACACACCGCACTGTGCAAACACTGGCCCATCAGGTCCCACAGTCAAATAGCACACAGGCTAATGACAAACAGACTATTTTTTTGGGAACACGTTTATCAAAAACTGTTTCTTACATGGACATGGGATTATAAATATTGACTTTTTTAATATATATTTTGAACATAAATGCCAACTCTGCCCCTAAAATGAACCACGCCCTTAGCTTTCTGAGTTCTGTTCTGCACAGGAGGCTAATCTGTATGAATCAGAAATATTAGCACAAACTTGGGGCGGGGTGACAAAAAGGCAAGAGGAGTCCGGAAGGTATCGCAGGTGCAGAATGAGACACTGCATCTTTGATTTATAAATTTCAGCTGATACCCACCGGCGCGTCCTCTTGCTGCACCCTCCCCCTCCCCCCGTTTCAGCTACTGTGATTACTCTGTTGAAACCGGAAAACAGTTAAAGTACAAAACAAAGAATACAAAAACAACAGAGAGAGAGAGATGGGGAGAATAAAGCTATAACCCTGCAGCTGGGCAGCGCAGAAACCCCCCTCCTCATTTTATGACAAAGTACTGGATGACGAAAGCGATGAGGATGGCGATGACGGCGAAGACCATGAGGAGGAGGAAAGCGCACTGCTCGTCCGTCAGGCTCTGTCTGGTCCGGTTGGCCTCGGCTCCGGTCCTGGATGCCGCGCTGGCGGCCGGCGTGGCGGCGTCGTTCCGCTGAGGGGAGAGGGTCACCGTGGGGCTGTAGGGGCCGCTCAGCTCTGTGCTGTCCTGGCACTGCCTGATAGCACAGACCCGGAAACGGTAGTCACTGTTGGGCTGGAGGTTTGGGACGTGGAAGGATGTAGCAGAACCTTTGTATGCCTAGGAGCGGAAATAAAAGGAGAGGGAAGTAATGCTTTATGGCGGGGATATTCAACTGGCGACCTGCGGGCCACATCCGACCCACGAGTGACCAAAGTTCGGCCCGCCAATTGGTTCATTCGTCTCTTAAAGTGTCTGTGACATGCATATACTTTAAATACAAAAAGAAAACATCTTTAAACTGAAGAAAATTGCCCTAATACACATGATTTTACCCATTTTGTCACATAACTGGTCTTTTTTTTATTTGTCTTAGCCAAAGTAAAACAGGAAGTGACATCAAAGGGGAACTCTTTAATAAAATAAAATCTTTAGTCTTTGTTTATTAAAACAACATCATTTAAACTTTAACTCTTCTTCATCTCTTTTTGATAAAGACTCAAAATAATCTAAAGAACACATCAGATTCTTCTCTACAGTCTGTGTTGCATCTACAGAAACATCACAATCTATGAACATCCAAGACAGTTAAAACTACAAGCAGTTGAAGATAAGACCATGAAAGTGAACATAAAATTGGTTTAAAAATTTCAGAGATGTTAAAATAATATTTACTTAATGGATTAATGTGTTTTATTATCACTATTTTTTATCACATAGGGTTCTGTATGTTGTATTCATGATTAAACGCAGAAAAACAAACTATTTCAAAGGTAACAGATCTTTGTAATACTTGGTTTATTTACATAATGACTGAGCTATTGGCCTGTATTATGGTGAACAAGGGTGACTGAACAGAAAACACTTTAAAAAGGACGCGTTGTTGCCAGAAACCTATAAATCGTCACAGTAATTACATAAATAAATCCCAACTGACCTTTATGATAGAAGAAATCTTTTGTAAACAAGCAGAGAAAATTATAGTCTGTTTCAAACTAGAAGAAAAATTATCATTATTTATACAAAGTCAGTTTGTTTTTCTCCTGTAAACAAATAATCCTCTTCCGTTAAAATCAAGCTTTTTAAGCCAGTGAGTGTCTGCAGAAGCAGAAAACAAACAAGGAGGACAGCCACATATTTCAACCCTGCAGATTCGATTGTCACATGAGATGTGGTGAGATTAGCATAAGTCTGCAGCGGCCATTATTCCATGTTAACATGGTTGCAGGCCACCATGAGGGATGGATGTGCCGGTGGGGGCAAGACACCTGAGATGCCTCATGGATCAATGACCTTTGCATAATGGGGCCATTTAAACCCAGCGGTGACAATATAAACTGCTGCCAAGCCTCAATAAAAACATTAAAACCCTGAACTCATCTGTATCAGCGATGAACGGGTCAGCTGAAGGTAACGGGGCGGGGCGAAGAGAGGAGGTGGTTAAATAATGGTGAATAAATAAAAAATACCTGTTTGAACTCGGTGTTTCCCATCATGCACTGCAAGCTGTAGATAACCGGGTCCCCCTTCATGAGTGGTAGGGTCTCCCACGCCACTTCGCAGGAGTTGTCATCCAAACGCTCCACTTTAGGGGCTGAAGGTGGAAGACAGAAATGATGAGCCTGGTTTTTTTTTGTTTTGTTCTAAAGATGTATTTTGTAACCAAAACCAAAAAAGTAAAACTGTTATGTCTTAAAGGAGACATATTATGCAAAATTCACTTTATACGTGTTTTTATGCTTCAGTTTAGGTCTGTACTGCTTCCTAACTCAGGGTTCAGCTAAAGGCAAGTAAAATTTGAGACTTTTTAAGACTTAATGCCACTTGAAATGAAATTTAAGACCAACTTCACAATAAACACAAAATGGAAAAAACCCAGTTAACGATTTTAGCCAAACATTTATTTTAAAACAAAACAACGAGCTGCGAGAGGCAATCTGTAATGTATTTAAAAAATGTTACCAATTATTTTAATATGTGAGACAAATTACATGTTTTAACATTTTTAAGACCTCTGAAAGGTTGATTTAAGACATTTTAAGGCTAATTAAGGCCTTATTGTTGGATGGATAAATTCAATGCCTTTTAAGAGTTTTTAAGGTTCTGCAGGAACCCTGTAACTTGTTCAATGAAACAAAATGTCCTCTTAAATCTACACCTTATTCTTTATTCTTCATATTTTACTAATAACATCTTTAATTCACTCTAGTATATCTGCTGTTTTTAAGTTTTATTATACCATCAACGTGTTGTGATAATTACAAAACAGTTCAGTTTAGTCATTTATGAACCCTTCAGTCTAAATTTAAACCGTTTAAATCCGAGGACGCACTTCACTCAGCGTTAAATAACACTGACAATCTGGCACATGACGCCCAGATTCAAAAGAGCTGCTCCTCTGACCATAAAGCCCACATCCTCATTATTGCTCTTTGCTGTGTGGGATCAAAAGAGGCTTTTACAGAGGCTGGCAGCAAACAGACGGGCCGGCTCCTGATGACAGCCGACAAGCCGAAAAGCTGAGCGCACCGGGTGAATTCTTACGACTTCATTAAGAACTGTTGGAACAAGTGAGAAGAGGAGAAAAGTGGAGCGGTACCTTTCAGAGGAGCTGGAGGAGAGCGTGGGGTGGTGAATGTGTAAACACTGGAGAAGGGCCCTTCGCCCGCCTCATTAAAGGCTTGGATGCGGAACGTGTAAGAGGTAGACTCATTAAGCCTCTGGACTTTGTGTGTGTGGCACGGTCCTTTATACAAGGATATAAATCTGCAACAACAGGCAGATAAAAAGGGGGAGAGAAAAGATTTAATACGATGAGAATAAATAAGGAAAAACACATTTGCATCGCTGAAGAACTGAGTTGTCAAAGTTGCATCTAAAAGTAGCAGAATAGTAGCTTAAAGCCTAAAAATCATTAAAAAAAAGTATTTTATATATAAATGTTTATTCATTTCATTAAAACCAAACAAACATTGGAGCAACAGATCTCTGTTGTTCCACTGACATCTGGACTACTGACCTGCCGTTCTTGTCCTCCACCTGCAGGTGATACTGGAGGGCGTCCGAGGTGGTGGCTTTGGCCGGGCCGTCGCCCCATTTGAGCCTGAGAGTCTGGTGGCTGAAGGCGGTGCACTCCAGGCGGGGAGGCTGCGGGGGAAGGGGCTTCGTCTTTAGCTTAAAGGTGTGACTGAAGGGTCCCGTTCCCAGACTATTCTGGGCTTGGATTCGGATCCTGAGAGAAAGCAAGAGAAGAAGAAGAAGAAGCCGAAAGGTGACGACATCAGAGAGCTGCAGCCATAGATATATATAACTAGATTGGTCATACCCGCTGTTTGCCAATGGAGACCAGCGTCCTCACACGGCGGCCATTT
>JARVGW010000624.1:19779474-19793208 GCA_031762495.1 Anablepsoides rubrolineatus | reverse complement strand
CAAATCAGGTGTGTCAGAGAAGAGAAACAAGTAAAACATGCAGGGCTGCGGACCTCGAGGACCGGAATTGATTATCCTTGTGTTGCAAATAAAACTAAATAAGATTTGCACGTTTGAAATGTTGATCCCTGCCTGCTCACAGCTGCAGACTGTAAGGTTTACTCCTTAGTTCACGAATTAGTCAAAAAAATGCGGCATGAAGAAAAAACATATATGTTGCTCAGGAGTATAAGTCGCAGGAGCAGCCAAACTATGAAAAAGTGTGACTTATTGTCCGAAAAATACGGTAACGATATAATTATTGATGTTATGACCGATAACCAATATTTACAGATATTACACAAACACATAAATACATATACTTACAAACACACTTGGGTCTTTTTATGATACCATAAATAAATGACCAGACCCCTGACATAGCTCTACTTCAGTTATTACTGGCTACGCAGCATCAACATCACTATCATGATCAAACAGATGCTGCTCAACCAACCATGTCCCCTCCCAAAACAGAAAGTAAAGCTAAAAATTGGGAAATCAATATCGGACGTTAATATTAACCCAGTTTTATATATCGGACCGCTACGATTTTCTAAAAAATGACCTATATCGGCTGATACCGATATTAATGTCGATATATTGTGCATCCCTTACAGAAACAGCTATAGGAAAGGGTTTTCCACTTAATCAAAGCATATCAGGATAAATTATTAATACACAAGTATTTCCTACATTTTATTAATGTAAAGGGGGTGTAAACTGATTGTTTTCTACAGGGCTTTCTTTGGTTTTGCTGAAAGTTTAGTAAAATGAAAAATAAAACTACTTTGGATTTGTTGTAGTAATAGGTTTTTGCTCTGCTCCATTTAGAGCAGTGTTACTGTTTATCAGACGTATCCATTCATTAAAGTAATACAAAGTCTACAAAAGCTTTGCTGCAGTTGAGCAACTGGCGTCTGCAACACAAGCAAGTAATCTCTCCTTATGTCTGTCACACTTGTAGGTTAGGCAGGAGGTGGAATTGTGACATTTCTGAAGTTGTGTTCAAGTTGTCCACACAAAAAAAAAACAAAGGTGGAAGTAAGAGGTTTTCACTCTGAAACTCAGTTTGTAAATGATTGATACTCAGGTACAGTCCTATTTTAGCATCACAGGACACATTTTTCTTGCAGACAGGAAACAACTTTAATCAGTTTTGGAGAGCTTTAATTTGGGGATAAGCATAACATTCTATTAGAACATTACACGCCTCTGTGTGCTCGCCTTTGGCCATGCTGCTTCTGCGTAACATGTTAGAATCCAACCGCCAAAAAGCCAGACAGATGGAGCAGGAGGAAAAAAAAAAGAGGAAACTGTTCTGAGTGCACAAAGCAGAGCCTAGGGAAGGAAGCTGCACAGTAAACAACAAAAGATTTAAAAAGAAAAGGCTATTTTTTGATAGCGTTAGTAAACTTTGATTTCCTAATGTGTCAAGCTATTTACAACATTTTTTAAAATCTCACCAGTAAATGTTTACAAGTAGAAAAAGCATCATGCTTGTGCGTATTACAGAACATCACACCCTGCTGCTGCTCTAAGCCAGACTGAAGCAAAGCAAGAGAGGCCATGACGGCAGGGGCCGAATTTTCTAAATAATGAATTATTTGACTTTGTTTAGGATTCCAGCTGAGTTCCATCCTGCAACAAATAACCTCCTAAAACCAGACATGTTGCAAAAATGATAAAACAGTCGACTTGAGAAATACTCATCCTGTCTTTGACATCCCAATACTAAGAAAATTATTATTTTTTCACTTTTTACATCTGATCTGTGGGTTTTAATACAAAAACAGCAGAATGAGTCCCTAGCCCAGTCTTTGTAAGAGCTACTCAACACAGTAGCAGTGAATAAACCATCTTACGCACACTTTTGTGTACATGTCCTTGGAGTATGGAGGGGGAGGTGAGGAATAAAAAGTAAAGTGCTAATACGTCTGATGTGTCTCATGTTTACAGAGGAATTTGTGAAACATATGTTGTAAGAAGATGCTGTGGGTGAGTGAATTACACCAGAAATATTTTAATTATTTTTAAATTATTTAAGAATGTGAGCTTATGATACTTAATGACCAGGATGAGAACTTTTGATGTCTAATCACAAGTAATAAAATAGGGCTTAAATTTGAGACAACGGCCCCTCTATGTGGACTGAATGCAATTTAATCTGCATTTTTGCAACTTTATTTTTCTACTTAAGCATATTCATATAATTTACATGTTAAATACAGTTAGGCAAAACATATTTAAAACCCTAAAAGATTAAAGTCTCTCTCTCTCTCTCTCTCTCTCTCTCTCTCTCTCTCTCTCTCTCTCTCTCTCTCTCTCTCTCTCTCTCTCTCTCTCAAAAACAACGTAGGCAGGAGAAAGACTGGTCCTATTTATTATTAACCAATGGGTTACATAATTTTTTTACTTAAACATAAGAATATTGTACAATTAAATACAATAAATAAATAATAAAAACAGAAAACCCTGAAAAATGGCCTCAATAAATCCAGTAAACACAAAATATACTTTAAATATGTAAAATAACTATTCAAGGTGACTTAAGTTATTTATGCTGGATCCAAGCACTGCTGAATAGAAATCCTGACGACTACTGGACGGACTGCTTGTATAGGAGGTTTTAGATGCAGGCTGATATAATCTGATATTCAGTTTTTGGCCAATATCGGACCAATATTGATATCGGATCGGGACACTCCTTTTTCTTTGATGAAAAATCTAGATATACATAAAATCCTTTGTTTTCTGGTGTTGTATCAATGGTAATAAGAATGCGGCGGAGAGAGATATGATGGGAAAAGAGCACTGAGCTTTTCTTTTTTTGAAAAAAATGTTGGAGTACTTTAAAATATTCCTTCCCAAGTCGTCGTTCAGTCCGATGTGGCTTATATCAAACACTGACCAGAAATTTTGTATTTTATTCTCTTTTTTAAACCAGAGGAGATAGAAGAAAAAAATAATCCAGGGCCAGAATGTGGCATTTCTGACCAATTAAAGACGCCAGTATCAACTGTGGCAACAGCGTCTAAACCCGATTGTGTTACAACCGCGTGATGAAAATTATGGGTAAGTCAGAGAGATATTGCGTCACAAAATGTGACTCAAGGTTAGGCAAATAACAGATGTTTTATTCTCAAGCCATCATTTGCAAACTGAAGATGTTTGTGATTGTTTTTTGTATTTGATGTATTTCAGCTGATATGTCAACTTTTCCACTGATCATTAGAACAAAAACAAACAAAACAGTTTGACACATTATTCATTTAACCAGTAGTTAAAGAGAATTTACAGAACCAAATTTTATTGTGGTAACTGTTTTAAAGAAAACAGGCATCAGCTAGATTCTACTTGAACCTTTTTACAGAGAACTGAAGTTATTATTCTAAAACAGTCTCTGTACCCCTGTCCTAAAAAGCCTAAAAACTTACTGACACATCTAGTAAAATGGTTAAATAACTTCGGAGCCTCTTGGCTCTCATTTCTTTCTCATTTCAGACCTGGCAGGTGGTGTCCACCCATTTTTGCACCTTATTTTCGAAACAGATAAATTTGACAGTCACATCCATTTCAGTCAGTAATTGGCAAGCTGTTCAGAGATGAGAATGTCCATTTGAATTTTTCTCAAAGAATCATTCCTCCCTAAGGATAACTTTTCATTTTATAACCATCTATTTGTGACCCTTTAAAGGCCAACTAAAAGAATCCCTATAAAACGTATACATGTATTCTTTTGGAAGGACATACAGAAGTCAAGCTGATAATATAGCGTTAAAATGATTTCACTCAATCATGAAGACCAGAAGAAACTCCAGGCAGATGACCGTTAGATAACCCTAACCAAAAGCAAACTTCCTCAAAGCTAAACTTTAGACCCAGAAGACGTGACAGTTATAAGATAAACTACACCTGCAACAATGTTAGAAAGGATCTGATTGTCTATTATAAAGATATTATTAAAAACATAGACAAGCAAACTGAGACGATGAAAGAAAACCTCTTTTAAGAGTTTATGTGAACCTATTTAATGAGAATACCTGCTCCTTTACCACGCAGCTTTAAGTCAAGTCCCCACAATGGCTGCCTTAAATTTTGTGGCACATCTCTGTAAGGTTTAAAAATCCCAATGGAGTGAGACAGAGCTTTCTGCCATCACCCAGCGAATGAATCATCCAAAGTGATGGTGAATCACCAGCTTAAAGCTTATCAGGTGGGGACAAATTCCAGTGATACAGCCGTCAGATCTAGAATCTTGTGGCGGATTCTGAGAAAAGGATGTCACGGGGAGGACTCTGGGTCGTTTTTTGGAAGGCATATCCACACACATGCAAACCTTCCCTATAGGCAAAGAAATAGAGAGCAATGGCTACTCTAATTAGTTCCCCTCACTAAAAGGTCTCACCTTCAAGGCAGATATTGAAAACAGCAAATGCCCTCTATAAACTGCATTTTACAAGAATGACTGTTCCTATTAAACAGGTTGTCATGCCCTATCACGTAGCAATTACGCACCTACAGCTGCTAAAAATATGACTGAATATAAAATTTAGGGCTGGGAATGCAACAAATCCTGAAAACCACATGCAAACTGGATCAATATAAATCTGTGCGGCTGTTATTCGGTCCTGCGAGTACAACGTGAGGTTAAAGATGGGAGATTAAATATATGCAGGGCAGATGCCAAAGTGAATAGAGATAGACGGATGTTGTGTTCACAAAAACACACCAAACCAACCACAGCGCGTACATGCTTGCTTGCATTCACAAACAAACGCACACACACACACACACACACTCTTCTTCCTCCCTCCTGCACTGCAAGTGGTGAGTCATCCCTCTATTCACGTCACAGAGAGATGAGTGCACCCTGTGACAGGCCAGTTAGTAGCAGTCACACTGATCTATGTGGCACCTCTTAGTTCCATGTTTCTCCTCTGATGGAAAAACTATGTATTCCTGGTCCCTATTAGGAACTTTTCTTCAGCTTATAATGGAGAGCTGGTGAGAGAGCTCAGTCAGATAAAAGCTGGCAAAAAAAACTCCCTGTTGTGAACAAACTGTATGATGGTGTCCTGTCTGTGCAGCATCACCTCCTCTCTCTCTCTCCTTTCGTTGCTTTGTCATCCAAGCCTGGATGCCTGAGGCCTATTGTTTTACCACAAAGTACTGACAAACGCAGAAGATGGCAAATGCTGGTCTGTACAAAAGTCAGACCCATAAAAAAAATAAATGCTGCAGAACAAATAGCATGCCTCTGAGCCACACTACAAGTCGAACAATCACTGACAATTCTTTATGATCTATTTCTAAAAATCAAATTTGCAACTTAAGATATCAAAACAAACGAGTATCTATGAGCCTGGAGAAATATCAATAAAAGGGAGGTATGTCTCCTGTTGCCAGCCATAAAGAAAGAGGATCATTCTGAGATCAATGCTTTTCCCGGCAAATACGATGCTTTGTAATAGTTCACAATTATGGCTCCCCCAACACAACCTCCTACAACTATTCCAGCTCACGCTGACAACAACATGTAAAAGCTACACTTCATTGTTGCTGTCACAAAGCCAGCGCAATCACCAACAACGGTGGAAAAGAAAATGACTCCCATCAGTAACACATCTAACTCAAACACTGCATTTCTGCTCCAACTCTTCTGCTAAACACTATAATTAGGCCATATGTTTATTTCCCATTAAGATAGATTATTGGTGCACTGTTAATTTCATCAGCTGCAAGACTAAAGAGCAAGAGCACAACTTGGAATAAAGGATCCAAGGACAAAAGGATGGATGATGTTTTTTACACCTTTATGTTTTGCCTGGATATATAGCGAAATCTGTAATCTTCTAAACACCATTTGAAAACCGTACTGAGTTTTGTTTTGCACTGTTTGTTAATGAGCCATTAAGGGTCATTAAAAGGTTCTGCAAATGTTAAATAAGCCTTTCTGTGACAAATTATACTTTCTAAAGTTAAAGGAATTATTTTAGTAGAAAATCATTTCTTTGTTCTAACATATTTCTTTCAATTTACCTTAAACAAAGAAGTTGTGACAAAATATACAGAAAATTAAAGATGCATGATATATTGGCAATAATATCAGCCTTTTAAGACTTTTTAATGTTCCGCTGGAACCCTGTATCATATCGGTCCGATATGTAAAACTGGATTGATTTTAATTTCCCACTTTTTAATTTTGTGTTTCTGTTTTGGGGGGGAGATGGTTGGTTGAAAAGCATGTGGTTTAAAATCATGATAGTGATTTTGATGCTGTGTAGCCAGAATAACTGAAGTAGGGAGCCATGTCAGAGGTCTGGTCCTTTATTTACAGTATCAAAAAAAGACCCAAGTGTGTTTGTGCATATATGTGTAATATAATTTGTGTGTTTGTGCAATATTGCTAAATATCGGTCATCAACCATAACAGTAATAATTATATCGGATATCAATATCGGCTGAAATTTTCGTATTGGTGCATCCCTACAGAAAATGTTTGGAAAACAATAGAATACCCAAAACCGCTCTCTCTCTCTAGAGAGAGAGATAGAGAGGTAGAGAGAGAGATAGATAAATAGATATATTAATGGTCAGAAATAATCAAAGCAAGCAAAACACCCAACGCTCAAATGAGCTTGTAAAAACAGTTCATTATATGTATGCATTTATGTTGTTGTGCAGTAGATGATCAGCTCCGTCTTTCTTAAAAACATATCTAATTTAATAAAACGAGTTACATAACACATTTCTTAAAACGCACCATTTCCTATAATGGCACAAATCATCTGATGCTTTTATGGCACAGTACAGGCTCTGAGCTATGAGGCATCACTGACATCCCCCTGTCCTTTCTGGAAAAAATACCTCGCTGCATCCCAAAAGCTTTGCTTTTTGTGGGGGCACATGCTGAGCAGAACTACTCCAGGTGAAAGTGGTTATTGAAAACTGAAGGATGAATAAGAATCTAGTTCCTTGATGAACTTATTTTTCAGCAATTAAAAGGAGGCATTTATTTTGCACAAATGCCCACTAGTCGGTGTAGAGAAACACTTCAATGCAACACAACATATTGACCATAAAGTCAATCAGAGCAGGGGAAGACTATCAGGCAGAATTATCCAAGTAACACAATTTTCTATAATACTGGAGTAAATAAATACTTTTTCTAATTATGTTAAAATTAGGTTAATAAAGCTTCTAAAAAATAACATTCATGAGAGATGTATTGACAGGAGATATACCTAAAATTGTCTGGGAAAATTATTTTTTCTGCAAAACTTATGTGTTTCTTTAAAGGATTTTATACCACTGGATTATCTGGACTTGAATAAAAATAGAAAATTATGTAATTTTTAGTGTGAAATTTTGAAAGTGATTCATTGGCAAATTTCCAAAAAGGTTTTCATTAATTAAACTGTTCTTACACCAGCAGCCCACAGAGAATAAACCTCATGGATTTTATATAATATTAATATTATTGGTTTATCTTTTAAACCTGAATTGTAGTTTAGGTATGGGTGGAAGATGTTAGGTTAAATATTGAATTAGAGGCACTACATGTCACAATTTATAAATACCAGACCTTTAAATCATCAATCATTTCTCTTACCTGTGATACACTGAAACTGACCATCCTCTCGTCGAATAGTGAAGGCCTCACCTGGGTTGACTTGCACCAGGATTACCTGTAAGGATGCAAAGACGTTGCAATTTAAACATTTTACAGAAAAAACTTCATTCTAACATCTATGTTCAACTAATTATCCTATTATTAATCTAACAAATTACATAAGTTCAAATACACTGACTGGTAATAATGTATTATTGTTATTAATAAATAAATGATAGCAATTAAAAACCACACAGTGAACTAAAGAAAAACCAACAGCTGCTGCCGACAGATGAAGCCAAGAAGAAAATTTGCAATCACCGTGTCAAACCAAATCAGTCTGTTAATTGACACAAACACTAAAAATAGGTCAATGTTCAAATGTGAAATAAACAAAAAGACAATCTGTCAGCTAAACTTTGTTAATATCCAAATGTAATTCACACAGAAAAGTCACTCAGTTCATGGGGAAATGTCAGGCACACACTGATATGTGCTCTAAAATGAGTCATGCCGCTTTAGTCGTTATAAAACACTAAACAAACATACCCTGGATGAGAGGGGGGAAAAAAAAGAGAGACAAAAAAGAAAAAAACATTTCTGGTAAATTATCAAAAGCAAATATAGTATTTCCAACAGATTTGTATGTTCTTTGTGTGTTTTCTATAATAAGCACATGAAAAAAAAAAATTTGATGTAAAACAAGCAACTGTTTTCATAATCGAACGTTCTCTAAAGTTATCTCTAAACAATCCGAGGTTTCGGTTTCCTGGCGCTGTGTGTGGGCGCTAGATACCTCGCTCTTGTGGAAGTCGCTGTCATAGAACCTACACTCCTCTGGCAAAGGGCTTTGTCTACGGCTGTCTTCAAACACTGAAATCATCAGCACCTCCATCTCTGACACCGCTCCCATTCATGTGCTCAGCGAAGACAGGAAAGAGCCCTTTGACTGCCACACAGAGCCTCATATGTTGATACAAACCCACACAGGCAGCGTCAGCAGTGTGTGTAGTATGATGGTGAAGGTGGGAGGGGCAATGGAGTCTAATTCAATCAAAGTCTGAGCACTCCAGTCAGGTACATGTGTATGTTTGTTGTTCTCTCTCTCTCTCTATTGTAAAACAACCCCCCCACACAAAAGATTAATCAATATTTTGTTTAAAATTACAGTAGAAATCAATGCTGTCAGAGCTACTGCACGTGGAGGGAAAAAAGGAGGAGGGATTTGCTTGGGGAAAAAAAAAATCTTACTGCTACTTACTGTTCCCCGCATCGTTTTCTCTCATTGAAGCGTCACTAATCATGCAGTCAAAGACAGGAACAGATGCTCCAGGGTCTACTAGACCCCTCACCACTTCACCCAACCCTCATGAGAAATCACATGACCTACGACGCTTAGACATCTGGCTGAGCTTGTCTTTTTTTACAAACTCCACTTTTATCCACAACAGCATTAAGTCCAGGAAGAGATCGACAAGACGTGAAGAAAACCAAAATTTAGGACTTTTTTTTTGTCCTTTATAGAAAGAGTGACGATAATCTCATGGTTGCCTAGCCTGGTTCGGGTGCATCTGCTTCATCAGCGGCACACTCCTCAGCGGCGAGCAGCTCGTTCACTCGTCTCCGGCTTCAGTGCAGCCTCCCTGCCATCAGTATCCACAGCAACGCTTTCAACAATCCACAGCAATGTCCACACCGAACCTTCACAGGAGGGACCAAAAGCTTATCAGCCGTGGCCACGCTTCGGAACAGGAAGAAAAAAAAAAAGGTAGATGAGCTCAAAAAAACAGGATCAAAAAAAAAAGAGAAGGAGTTTGGATGATGCCTCAGTTTGCTGATCTGTTTCCTTTTTGCCTCTTTTCACTGACTCTGTGCCAGTTCAGTTAACGCCTGCTGTGCTCCTTAACATGGTTAATTTCAATAGCATTCCATCAGGGTGTGATCATAGCACTGCTGAGCTGGTAAAGGTAAAAGGGGTCCGTAGCATTGGGGAGTCCTTTGTTCTGTCTTTTTCACAACAATGGCGTGAGGAAGCAGAGCAACCCACGTAGCTTCTGAGGCTGACATATATGACTACGCTACAGTCCCTCTTGCCTCCCTCTCTCCCTTCTCTCCCTCCCCCTCATACTCTACTCTTTTCCCGTTCAGAGCCTTACATCCCCTTAATACGCCGATCAATGAGGAGATGAGGTAGGGAGAGCTCAATTGCAGAACTCCAGTGTTGGTGAAAATTGCAGCCTAAGGTTGTCTGATGTTTTCAAATATCACAAAGCAGCACGCTCACAGTAAAAACAAAACATTATTTGTATTGTGACAATACACACAGCTTGAAAGTGTTCAACGCCTCAGTAACATCTGCCCTCATTTAGTCTAAATGGATCGTATCTTAAAGTGATAGAGCTGATCACTTGATCAGCAGGTGCCAAGTTATCAAACAATTTGCAACATTATTACAATGTAGCAAGATGGTACAACAAAATCCTCTATAAAAATTATTCCTATTTGTTTTACCTTATACTTAAAATATAAAAAAAACAATTTGGATTGAGCCAATTATAGAATAAAGTCATAAGCAGTAATCAGTACAGCTTAGGTAATTAAGAGGACCTCAGGGAAAAATTGGAGTAAAATTAATTATGAAAGAGAAATGATAGCAAATGAAACTATAGTTTAGACCATTGATTCCCAATCAGGGGTACGCGAGCATTTTACAGGGGGTGCGTGGAAAAATTTCCCAGGTGTATCAAAAAATAAATAAAAATAGGACTGGGATATGTAGGGCCCTATAATTTCCGCAATGCGAAAATCACGGACTTGACCCAAAATGGAAACCAGTATCAAACGCAGAATCTCGTGGAATTTGCTCATTTGGGTGAGTTTCTGATGTATTTTGAACGCTGTCGTTACCTGGTTTATTTGTTTAATTACTTATTCACTTTCAACATCTTTATCTTTTATCTTTCTTTAAAAATAATAAAATGCCTGAGAATGAACCGTTTTAGGGTTTTAAATAAATAATTTTCATTTAAAAATCAGTTGTAGTACATTATAGTTTTGGAGAATCATCATTACGTTAGACTGATGGGGTACTAGTGGTATGACAAAATGGCTCAGGGTCTAAAAAGGTTGGGAACCACTGGTTTAGACAGCCCACACATTAACAGTTCAAACCACTGCATTAACAACCTAATATACACATTAGGAGCCAGATACCGGTTTCACGCCGTATACCCCAATATGAAAAAGTCAGTTTCAAAGCTGCGAAAATTTTCCATCTTCTTGTTCTTGCAGTATGAGCGGTTTTACTTATTTGTTTTAAATAAACGATGAGGGAAGTGGAGGTGAAACCCCACCGTTTGTGTTCAGCTGCAGAGTCACGACCCCTTCCCCCCGCGGACCCCTGCAGGTTGTAAGATGGCTGTGGGGCAAGTTCAAGAAACTTTTTCCCCCATGTATAAAATAATCTTTTACCATCTCACGATTCCATTCAATTCTGATTTTTGGAGCCACGATTCGATTCAAAAATCAATTTTTCATTCAAAACTGACAATGTGAGCCTATTTGTCGTGTTCCCAAAGTGCTTCATCATCATTTTGCAAACCTTGCACACAGTTTCATCACGATTCTGATGTGAATCGATTTTTTGGTACACCCCTATTGGCTACCATAAAAAGAACGGTCGACAACAGCTTGCAGACAGTGGCAGCTGGAAGCAACACATCGAACATGATGGCGCACCACGAGGTTAAGCTTATGCTGTCTTGAAATGAAGCTACCTTTAGCATCAGGCGTTAGTGAATCATATCACCGTGTTACTGTGGCATATTGTGCTGTTGTATTGTGTTGTGGAGTTGTTGTATTGTGTATTTAATTACTTTTAAGTGAAGGGAAAAGTACAGAGAGTTTCTGTAGATCTAGCTGAGCAGCTCTTTAGCTGAACTGCATTTGAATATGAGCGTTCATGCTTGTCATTTCTGTTGTTTCCTTGTGCGTGTAAGGATTTTTATATAATCTTTAAAACACCCCTTCTAATCTAAAATAGTAAAATATACCAATTAGATACATTGTCAGTAAATTAACTTGTTCTGCAGTAGTATACCCTGATTTGTTTAGCTATTAAAGCAGTAGAATAACAGTTAACGTAAAAACATAAACTTGATCAGTGTAGCTTAATTAGGTACGAAAAGTCACGTTAAAGTGAAATGAAATTTCAGCATTACACTACCAAAGATATGTCGACTGTGACATAAGAAAAGTTACTCTCTTTTTTTTGTTTTTAAATACCCATTTCAAAAGAACACCTTTTAGAGCTGTAACCATAATACCGTGGTACCGCCAAGCAGTGACATTTTTGGCAAATGTTATACCGTCAGATTTAACAGGCCCATGCTTACACATTACACCAAGAATGCACTAAATAATGGATTTCTTGTTTTCTATAACTGCAGAAAATTGTGTCAAAAGCACAATTTAAAAACACATCTAATGAATTTTATTTCATCTTCAATGTGTCACAATAAATGCAAACATTAAAATGAATACCACTGGCTTTAACAATGGAAATGATTTTGCCAAGTGCAAAACTGGTTTACTTCAATTTGATTTGTATCATTATTTTGTTAAGGCATTTAGTGTAACAACTATGTTATTAATATTTTATGTCGCATTTAATGATCAATTATCTTGCAAACCAAGCCTTATTCTACTCCAGAGCACATCACTACTGAAAGTTAGTTGAGCACAACTAATTTTCTTTTATTCGTTACTTGATTTTTATTGATACTATTAACTTTCAAGTGCAGTATTTGCTTCAAGGTTTGTCAAGTGCAAATTTCTGTTGAAACAGACTGCTTTTTTTTTTTTTACTAATTGAAAAAAAGATTTCCCCCCCAAACATTTGACCTATGTTATAAAAAATAAAGCAATTTGCAAATTTGAAAGTAACTATGATGTATTCTGTATACACAATCGTTAATATGCAGAACAGAAAAAAAAGGCGATAGTAAAAGATTAATATCTTCTTAGATAAGGCAAGTTCCTCTTCTGATATCTCCACTTGGCAAACACAAATTAAGCTTGAACACCCCCTCAGGCTCATACGGAAAAACTGAACTTTTGCTTCATGCAAAATCCATTTAAGTACACCTAAATACCAGTTTTAAATGAACTCTTATTTCTCATCACAGACCAACTCTATGATGACTGATGTGTAGTGGTTTTTTATCATAATTAAGAAAATTTGTACAGTTACAAACTTATAGAAAATTATCTCCAAACCTTATGCATCTTATTTCTTTCAATGGAATGATTTGCATTCAGGTGTAGGTTTTATGCAAAGACATTGAGGATCAGGTAATGCACGCAGTCATCCAGGTGGCCACTGCTGCGTTTTATTACCCATGAGAATGGGTCTGCTCGCTGCTCATGACGGCCAGCTCTAACGTTTCTTTGCCACTGGTGACTCAGAGTTCGGGTTTCTCACTATTTGTTCCTCCTAATTGTTTACTGTGCGTTGATGCAACATAGCAGCTGGGTGGACAGGAAATAAGAGCCAAATGACACAGGGAAAATCCTGCCAGGGTCGGAACTAGCCAGGAACTAACGCAATCTCTTTGCAGCTGATGGCATACGCTTGCGTGTGTGATGATGATTCAAAGCAATGTGATGATCCATAACCCTCAAAGATTCCATAAAATACTGCATTAAGAGCATATTCTAGAGGAAAGGAATATATTGATGAAAAAAAATCTAAAAGGAATCAAACTGTTGCATTTGTTCAGCATTACATTAAAAAAATGTGTATTATAGGGCAATCACAAACTGATGTCAAAGAGCAAAGTTTAACAAAACTTTGGGTAAAAAGTACTTTATAATTACAATCCACTATGTAAAAAGGTTTTGCAGAATTAGTTCCTTTGAGAATGTCTTATATATCAAAATATATGTGTTAATGCATGATATACTTAAAGGGCCAATATTATGTGTTTCTCAGGCATATATCTAAATTCTATACCATAATAAAGTATCTATGTCACCTTAAATTGTTATTAAAATGCTGTTTATATGTTTAAGTCTTATAA
>JARVGW010000624.1:19698587-19754068 GCA_031762495.1 Anablepsoides rubrolineatus | reverse complement strand
AAACTATTTTTAACTTCCAGTGCAATTTTCTCAGTTTTAGCTGTTTTCAGACAAACGAACTCGGCGAGATCAAAAGTCAACCAAAGACGTAAATCCTGATCTCAACACCAAATTATTTTATTTAGTTGTATTTAAATGTCATACCTTTGGCCAGTCTGTGAAAATATGTCTGGCATAAAACCGGTCCATGGCGTAAAAGAGTTTGGGGACCGCTGGTCTAAAGCACCAGCTGCGTTCAGACCAGGAAACCAAAGTATCAAATCCTTAAGACAAAATGACTCGTCAGGTTCTGTGTGAACAAGAACCAAACTGATCTATGTCGAGAAACCAAAAGTCATTTTGAGAAAGAAAGGATAAAGTTACAAAATGAACATCAGCTTGAAGTATGTAACCTAAAGTCAGAGTTGAAAGATCTAAAAAGATCAGAGCAGAAAGGTTGAAAATGAAATTTGGAACACTGTGGCAATTTGTGAGAAAAATATAGAACCTTTAGCTGAAAAAATCAAGACCACAAGTCTCTCTGGTTAACCAGACTGAGCATAAACCAACCCATTCTCACTCCCCACTCGTCTCATATTGACGTTTGTCCAAGATTCCCTCTGCTTCCAGTTTTGACGCATCGGGTACCCCCGTTGCGTCAGTTATTGACCAAACCCTAGAATTACTTTAATATTTGCCCTACACATCCTATCCCTGACCCCACAGCCTAAAATTAACCATGAACCCTGATCCCTAATGTTAACCACGGACCCCAAACTGAAAGACCCCTATATTTCGCGTCCCGACGCGTCAAAACCAGACGCTGATCCCTGACCCGATAACCTAAAATTAACGGTAAAAACATCCCTAAACAACCTGTAAAAAGAGCGCTAAAAATTTATATTTTTTTTACAGGTTGTTTAGGGATGTTTTTACCGAGCCATATTGTTACACATCCCTTCACATGTACGAAGTTTAATTTTCGTGCAGCTACCACTTTCCTTTCTTAAGTTATGACTAAAATTAATCTTAAAAAAACATATTGCTTCCTGCCAGACTCAACCAAGCTACTCCCCGCTGCCTCCAGCCTCCTCGAAACCCACTGTCAATTCGACCAATCATGTGTCTTGGGACGTCTCCGCCCACATCAAGACCTCTGCCAATCACGAGTAGGGACGTCTCCGCCCACAGGATAACATGTTCCGCAGAGACCCCCTTCTCGCCGAGTCACCAGCTGGTGAGCGTGCGGGGGGGAGGAGGGGGTCACGGTTGCTCTGTGATGCGGAAGCCTGTTGTAGTTTACTTGGCATGTGAAAATACATTTCCTTAAAGTAAGGCATTCTGAGCAATTTTATTTTAAAAAAGAAATTAAATAAAACAGTGAATATAATAATCTATGCTGAAGGAAATACTTTGGTGCACGTCAGAGGTCCAGCAGCGCTGTAAATGTTTGACGTCACGTCACCTGTGCGCCAATATCAAAGGGAAAAATCTGCTTTGCCAGAGTTCTGTAAATATGTATGTAAACAGTGTAAATATGTTTGTATGTAAATAGTGTATAGTTTCAATACATATGTAAATAGTGTCAATATGTATGTATGTAAATACTGTAAATAGTTTCAATATGTATGTATGTAAATACTGTAAATAGTTTCAATGTGTATGTAAATACTGTAAATAGTAAATATCAGTGCATTAAAATCAACAGGAAAAATCCCTGCAGTGCTGTTGACATCAGCATTAAAAAACCCTGGAGTGCTGCTGATGTCAGGTTAAGGCCTACAAGCTCCGGGCTTGTGTTTTCAAGCTCCGGGCTTGTGTTTTCAAGCTCCGGGCTTGTGTTTTCAAGCTCCGGGCTTGGGTCTAGATACTCTGTGCTTGTGGGTAGATACCCTATGCGTTTGGGTGGACACCCGTGTATGGATACTCTTTGCATGTGGGTAGATGCTCCGTGCTTGGTTCTAGAGTCTCTCGGCTTTGGTCCGGAACGCGTTGGTCTATGAGGTTCTCTGCGCCGGGTCCGGACACTTACCCTCCGACACACACACACACACACAAAAGAAAAAGAAAAAGAAAAATTAATTAATTAATAAAAAAAAAAGAAAAAGAATAAAAAAATAATAATAATTTTAAAAAAATGCCAAGAATAACATCCACCCCCTCAAGGGAAAGTGCAGGACGCACCCCCATGATAACCTCCCCATGGACTAACCCACAGTTTAATGTCAATTTATGCAGTGGAACTGGTGGCACTGTTAGCCCCATTCCCCGCATCAAGACATAATCTCCAGTGTTAGTTTCCCCCGAAAAGGGCAATACAGAGCTTACAATATGAATTAAAAGCCCCAGTATCCCTTAAAATTTTTACCGGCACTGTAGACTCACTCCCCATCAAGGACACATGGCCGTCTGAGACAAAAGCTGAAAAATTCTCCTGGTCCAGACTGCACCTGCCTCCAGGATCCACCTGTTCAGAAGAAGATACAGTGCCAACATGTTTTTCAGAGACAACAAAAGCAGCAGTTTTAACTTGGGCACCTCGTTTAGGACATTCACGTTTCCAATGACCCCTACCTTTACAATAATGACATATTTCAGTTGGGTCAACATGTGCATGGCTACTCACCACCCGTTCTGACCTACTATTGTTCAGGTCAAAACCAAGGCCTTCCTCCTCCTTCCTGGGACCTGTTACAGAAAATTATCACATTGTGTCATCACATTGTGGGTAGATACTCTTTGCATGTGGGTAGATGCTCCGTGCTTGGTTCTAGAGTCTCTCGGCTTTGGTCCGGAACGCGTTGGTCCATGAGGTTCTCTGCGCCGGGTCCGGACACTTACCCTCCGACACACACACACACACACAAAATAAATAAATATATATGTAAATAGTTTAAATAGTGTCAATATATACTTATGTAAATACTGTAAATAGTTTCATTATTTATGTATGTAAATACTGTAAATAGTAAATATCAGTGCATTAAAATCAACAGGAAAAATCCCTGGAGTGCTGCTGACGTCAGCAAAAAAAAAGCCCTTGCTATAAAAGCGGCCACTCTGGACTACTGCAGGGCCACTCTGCAGCTACCTTCTGAAGCGTTTTTTCACTGTTTCCGGGTCTTTTTAACTGGCATATGCAACGTTATTGGGATGAACAAGACGTCGTGGATCCAATAGACCCAGGCCGCCTGGGTCTCGGTGCCCCTTGAAAGCAGTTTTGCCAGAGTTCTGTAAATATGTATGTATGTAAATAGTTTCAATATGTATGTATGTAAACAGTGTAAATACTAGGCGAGAGGATCACGTCTGAGAACCTCAAGAAGCGTGCGGTCCTTGCGGAGTTTCAAAAATCTGGAGGTGCACGACCTTGCGACAGGACACTGCACGGGGCCAACGCACAGGGGCGGGGACACCGCAATTGCATCACTTACGGAACGCGCCCTTGGCAACACGATGACAATAAACTAGCCTTAAAGGCTCACCACAACAGGTAGGGTCAAATCAGAGTTACAAGAACAAAGCCGTGCTGCAGCCTGCAGTAGGAGTTCTTGCAGCTGCTGAGGGATCTGAAGCGTCTGCAGAAAGAGCAACAGACTCAGCAGGAGAAATGGCAGCAGCTGCTAGTGGAACTGCGTGGACAGCTGATGGACAAATCTAGAGAGGTGGAGAAGCTGCAGCTGCAGGTAAAACTCATTTTGCACACATGTAAAGATGCAGCCGGTTGGATTTTAGATTTACTTGTCTGTGATCCAAACAGGTGATGACACCCCATTGGCTGGAGTTGCTCAGAGTTCAGGTGCAGCAGGAGATGGAGGCTCCAGTCAGAAAGCACTTCAACCATCTCAAAGAGGTGCAGCAGTGTTTGATGGATTTCTTGTATTTTTAACATTTTGGAAACCAGGCTGGTCTCTATTCTATTCAATTCTAAAAAATTATGAGAAAATCAAAGCTGGAAAAAAAGAATTGCCAATATTAAACACACAGTTAGAAAAATCTTTGGAGGACTTTACAAAAAAAATTAAAGCCAAAAGGAAGGATTCTGTCCTCAGATAATCGACCATTAACAGGCTGAAGACAGTGCTACAGAGACTCTCCATTTACCTGCACCAAAGGGTCTCCGGTTTCTGACCAAGCTTAAATGAGCTAAAACCACTGCAAGAGAGACTTTCCGGTTAACCGGACCAGAGAGAATTTCCATTTAACTGCACCAGAGTCTCTTTGGTTTCTGACCGTCCATTAATGTGCTGAAGATGCTGCTGGTTCTAAAATACTATAATTTTTCCCTCTGCCCAGATTTGGCATTCTGTGAGAAAAATATAGAACCTTTAGCTGAAAATCAAGAGCTGTGGCTAGCTAGCTTCTGGTTTAAGTCAAATCAGAACGTGCATCAACGCTGCTGTGCTCATGAAAGCAAACCAAAGATTTGGAAGAGAAATTAAGAAAGACAGAAGCTGATGTGAAACAGTCAGAATCCAGCAACAGGTCCAACACTGACACCAGCAGAGAGCCATGTCTCTGTCCTCAGGTAGCCATTACACCACCAGACAGTGAATTTACTGATTATCTCCATGAGCCGAGAACAGATGCTGAATTATTAGCTTTAATAGCATTAATAGCTATTTTAAATCAATTATTTCAGAACAAATGTAATACCTGAATAAAAATCTAAGAAAACACAATAGCTGAGTACTGTGTGTGTATGTTTGTGTTTTCTCAGTGTTTTCTATATCATTTAGACAACTGAAGAGTGGTATCAATGGAGTGACCCTGTTCAACTTAATGGGCATATAGACCTGGATATCATCAGCAAAGCAGTGAAAAGTGATGTTATACTTTCTGAAAATGGATCCCAAAGGCAGTATATAAAGATTAAAAAGAAGTGGACCTAAAATGGATCCTTGGGGAACCCCACAAGTCAAAGGAGCTGCTGAAGAAGAACATTCACCAAGGTGAACAGAAAAACTCCATATCCAGAGCAGAGGTGCCCAAACATTTTCCCTGAGAGGGCCTAAAATCTATCTGAGGGCCGCGGGCCTAATTCAATAATATAAAAATGCAAACGCTTCTTAAGTAAAGTTTTATTTTTTATGATTAAGCTAGCAGCCAGTGTGATGGCCCACAATTTTGTTTGTTTGTGAGAAATTTTGACGTATTCTCAGACAGCAAAGGCTCATGGGATATTTCATTAATGAAAATTTGAGTATTTGTGGTCTTATAAGGTGTGCAATCTAGATATGGGATTAAATCTAATCTAAATGTCTCTTGTAGTTACTTGTATTTTATATTTAATCTTAACATAATTCAAAGATAAAGTGAGTACATGAGTTAAGTCTATCTGCACTACATCTTATATAGTTGGACCAGTGGTTGAAAAGACTAAGTGGACATATAGTGTTTCTACATAAGACGAGATTGCAATGCAGGACAACTGCTGGTGGGCCAAATCAAATGGCTTGGCAGGCCAATTTTGGCCCGCGGGCCACACTTTGGGCACCTCTGATGCAGAGTCTTTCAGCTCTTCACCTTTGGGCGAGTGACCAGTTGGGATTACATTCCAGAACAGTGGTTTTTACAGAATTCCAGCCATGCTGGATGAAATGTTGGACCAATGGTGTGTGAGTATCCTTTTTATTATTTTATTATTATGTCTGTGTTGTGTAAATCTGGTCAGGAGTGTATTCCAAGTATCTCCTACGTACTGGGCTCCACATTTCTGACATGAAATTAAATACACACAGTTTCTTGTCTTTGAGCTCCCCCGTGTGGCCGTTTTGAATATTGTTCTATTAAATTTGTTTTGAACCCATTTCTGTTGTCTGAAGAATTCCTGCTGACCTTTGACCTTTGGTATGGTGAGTGGGTTTAGCTTTGCTTGAACCAGATAATCTTTTAAATTTTTGTTCCTTCTATAGGCTCCAATAATTCTATGATCTGTTAATAGTTTGCTTTCCTGTTGAAAGCTTTCAAAGTTAATTTTGATGTTTCTAACCAATTTCATGGCAGAAGGAGAATAGTTAGTCACAAAGGGTATAATAGCTTCTACAGCAGTTGGTCTGGTCATCAGGAATGTCTTCAGACATTTTCTCAGAAAGGACCTCGAGTATCCTCTCCTGGACAGAGCTGAAAACAGAACCTTAGTTGCAGCGTTAAAGTCTGCCTGCTGTGTGCAAATTCTATGAAATCATAATTGTGATTTTATCAATCCTGCATATGTGTGCTTGGGATGAAAACTAGTTTTATACAATAGAGTGTGTGTCAGTGTCCTTGAAGAAGACTTTAACGTCCAGAACATGTGTGTCTTTGAAGTGGGCCTTTAAAAGTAGTGGTATCTATGAAATCAACTGATGTCAGGTGTGTGATAGCTTTGAGTTTAATGGAGGGATTATGTGTGTTCAGTGAGTCCAGGAAGGTTTCAAAGTCCCTTTCTGAGTGGGTCCACACACCCCAGATGTCGTCCAGATACCTGTAATAAAACGGAGGTTTTTTCTCACATTTGGACAAGGCTGACTCCTCCCATAAAGCCATGAATATATTAGCATAGCCAGGTGCAAATTTCTTGCCCATAGCTGTCCCCCTTGTTTGTAAGAAATATTTATTGTTGAATTCAAAATCATTCTTTGTCAAGTTAATTTCTAATATTTGGATTAATTCTTTCTCAGGTCTGGAGCTACATGGATATTTTCTAAATATTGTTTTTACTGCTTCAATCCCTTGATCTATAGGTATATTTGTGTATAAAGATTCCACATCCATGGTGAAGAGGATGGCATTGTCTGGTAAGTGGATATTTTTTATTTTATTTACAAAATCGTATGTATCTTTAATATAACTGTTATGTTTAATAGAAAGTGGAGTTAAATAATAATCAATGTATTCTGCTGTATAATATGTTTCGCTTCCACAGTCCGAGACAATGGACCTGCCACTGGGCACTTCAGAGGGTCGAGACCAAGTGCTATAGGTTCCTTGTGGATCTTAGGCAGTAAGTAAAAGCGTCTGTCTCTGGGCTCCTCAGAGCCTATTAAATATTTGCGCTGTTTATCGCTGATAAACTTTTTTATGTATAAATTATTAATTATTTTATTGATAAGGGGTATAGTTTCTAAATATATAGGTTTTGTTAGTTTTGAATATTATTTAATTGCCTCCAGGCTACACGACAAAAAAAAAAAAAAAAGAAAAACTTAGAAAAAATTATAAGTCAGATTTTTTTCCCTACTTGGCCAACTTATAAAACCTTTTTTTCCTCCATTTGCCTTTCAGGGCTTAAAAAATAAGATCATTTTTTTAAACTCATTATTATTATTAATATTGTTATTATTATTATTTTACTCACCTTATAACTGTTAAAGTCAAGCGAAACAGAAAATTTTATCAGACTTAGAATATGGGTCTTCAAAAAAAGTTTTTTCCCTCCTTGCCTTTCAGGGCTTCCGTACTTATCAGTGTTTAAAAGAGGACATGTGAAAACACTGTTTAGTCAAAGTTAAACATGAAATGTCAAATTTCATTACAACAGTCCCTTCGAGGGCCGCCATAACGCTAATGTGGCCCTCGTTGAAAATGAGTTGACACCCCTGCTTTAATTTATTTTTAATGTGTGAGTAAACCTTAGTGTTAAGAAGCATTAAGTTATTCTCTAACCTTTATGTTTTAGTTTCAGAGTGTGTAATTGTGAACATTCTGTAAATGTACTGATAAAATGTTTTGTTTGTTACTCAACCCATTTTATTCTTTTATTTACTTTCAATGTTTTTATGATCAAACAATTTTTTTAAATTTATTTTTTAGTCTTTAAATTATTTATTTTAACCACCTTTTTGGCTTTTTTTTCACAAAATGTTGTTTAGGGTGTGTGTGTGTGTGTGTGTGTGTGTGTGTGTATCTGTGTGTGATTTTACCAGGCTAGCATCTAATAGAAATCTGCCAAAAACACTATTTGTGATTATTTCTTTAAATTTGCATTATATTAACCAGAAAACACAAACTTTGAACTTAACTTTCCAACAGGTTTTTATTTTTTTACAATAAAATCTGATAAATTAGTTTGTTGATCTATTTTATAAAGATTAAATTGCGCACACCTTTCAGGTATCAGTAAAACCGTTGCGTTCTGCAAATAAGGAAGTGCACCCACCTAACAGTAATGTTCTGTAACAGGAACAAAAAGGAATGGGTTTCCAACAGAGAAACCTGGAGAATGAGATGTGAAGGAAAATGAAAAGAAACTGAAAGTCCAGTTGTTTATAACGTAACAAAACCCTTTAATATTTTTTGTTTTTGTTACTTAGTTATGGTATTAAGATGTCTGCTCTTCAAACAGCTTCTGTTGCACTTTTTTCCCCTGCAGAGTCGGTATTGTCAGTTTGTGGTTGTGATTTACTGTCCAAATTTCTATTTCTGTATTTCTCCTCCTATTCAATGTCTTAATTCTTCATATCTTGTAACTGGGTAACCTGCAAACAAACATTATGGTACTTTCCAAAGAGCCGCAGTGCCGTCATGTGTCGACCTTTTGCATTTACTGTGGTTACTTTTCTAAATTAAAATCTGTGGTTTCACCAGTCTGAGCGCTCAGGGTGCCATCGTGACGTGACAAGACCAGACATTCAAATGAAAAGAGAAGTTAAAAGGGCACTTGTGAACACTTTCAGTTAGGAAAAAAAGACGAGGGGAACCCATATGTGAGAGTCAGATGTTTGTTTACAAAATCATTATTTGTCTGAATCATCAAATTATAATCCACTGGACATATTTTAATGGAACTAATTAAAACTTTGTCCCTTCTCAGTTTAAATCTCTGACAGGAGGGCACTGTGCATTAAAACTATTCTGCATCAGTTGCCTTTATGTCCTCTCTACAGTTCGTTCTAAACTTTTGTTTACTGTTCTTAAAGTTTTAAATGCTTTAACTTCATGTGTTTAGTTAAACTGATCAAACTTTCTTTTTTTAAAATAGCGTTAGACGCACACAGCTGCTTTCTTTAATGTCAAAATGTTTTACCAGTAAATTTCCAAGGAAGAGTGATCAGATGTTTGATATTACTTTATCTCTATGTTTCTCAGTTTTTTCCTGAGTGTGGCACTTTTTTCATTTTCTGTTATCTCTTTTTTGTTTTGCTTCCTGACACCTATAAAATTATATACCACAAATACCACCTTCATGTTGTTTCCTCTTAGTAAAACAATCTCTTTTCTCAAACTTGTTTTCCTGTTTTAAGTTTGCATTTTAGCACTCTGTTATTTTAACCTTTAGCATATCAAAATGTTTCCATGTTGCTACTTTTAGCAAACCTTTTGCTTTTGCTATCACTTTAATGCATTTAGTTTAGCCTGTTGATAATTTTAGCTTTTATCAAACCTTTCGCTACTTTTAGACTTTAGCTAGCATTAGCCACTTTCAGTTTTCTCAAGCCCTTTGATACTTTTACAACATAGCCAACCTTTTTGATACTTAGCCTTTTGCTGATTTTAACATTTAGATAGTGTTTGTTACTTTAAGCTTTACTTAGCAAAAAAAAATACTGAAAAGTATAAAAATAAGTACATTAATACTAAGATTTATACTTCTTTTAAATGTTATATAAAATGTTAATTTATTCTCAAGATTCTGTCTTCTGATTTTATGAATACTTTAGAAAGTATATTGCAGCATATAAATAGTATTCTACAAGTAATTTAAGCGAACGTTAAAGTATAATCAAACAATTGTAATAGCAAAATAGTATTTTAGTATACGTACTTAACTGAAATGTGGACTATATAACTAGTGCAACGGCAGTATAGAGAAGTACATTTGTGGTACTTTAAATATAAATCAACAAGCTAAAATTTGAATCACAAATATATACATACATTAGTATAGATGAATGTACTTGAATGTATTTAAGTAAACTTCAAGAATATGATTTGTTAAGGGTTTAAGTAATCTTTTGCCATTAGCTTTTTGCTCATTTTAGGTTTTAGTTAGCCTTGTTGCTTTTGTTTTTTTAAATAGCATTTTGCTATTTTAGCTACAGTTTTGCTACTTTCAGCTTATGTTCTACTTTTAACAACACAGTTTCAGTGTCTCTTAAATAATTTTCACACATTTCTCTATATTGCTTTTATTTCAGAGTAAGATGGTGACATCAACACAATAATCTAAATGTCGTTATGCCAGTGTTCCCTGTTTCTTAACCCCCCCCCCCCCCCCCCACTTATTCAGCAGTTTTTACTTCCACCACTTGTGTTTCACCCTGTCGTGATCAAACACAACTGTGGTGTTGCTGACGACCGTGTTCGTTTTAACAACCTCTAAAGTCAGACGCCAGACTTGTCTTGACACAGATGTTCTGAAATCCTGTCTAAACTCAGGTTTGTCTTGGGTTTTAGTTAGATTAGACCTGTAACATGTAGCAGCACAGATTGCAACCAACTTCTAACGAAACCATCTGATTGTTACTTCAGTACGGAGAGCTGGTAACAATTAGCTCAGAGAGTAAAACAGTGTCTTCCTGCTGACTCACATCCCGTTTCAGCCTAAATTCAGGTTGCAACGGTTCTCTGCCAGTTTTGTTTTTGGATCGGTCCCATTTTCAGCTTGTCATCACGTTTGAAACGTGTGTCTGAGCGCACGTCTGGCTGCCGCTCGCCATCGTCACGCAGCAACATCATGTTTGGACTTTTGGCCTCGGGGGGTGCCAGACTGTTTCCTGCCATTGTGAGGAAAAGTGAACAATCCAGGCATTTCAGCCACTTGTTTTTCATTTTCTGAACACAGGTTCTCATGTGAGCAGCTTTTTTTTTTAACACTCTGGAATGGATGGAGGTATTTTGCGAGTAAAAGACAATAGAGTTAAAACATTTCACTCCAGCCCTGATGATGTTTGTTTTGCAGACAAAGGAAGGTTCTGTGGTCATAAAACACACTGTGTCTCTTTGATTCCCTGATATTTTCCCCCACATGTTGGACTATTGTTAATAACAATGAAGTCCTGTTTGTATTAGAATCATGTTCCTGTGATCACTGCTGACAGGAAAATATTGTCCCAAATACCAAGCCGCTGACGTTATCCTATATGTGTATGTTTGTGAACGCTTCACAAGCATTCACACTGAGATCTTTTCTTCTTCCATATGTTTTTTTGGCACAACAATTCATATATCAAAATGTTCTTTTTCACATTGAAAACAAATGGAGCCACGTTCAACATCCTTCAAAATGTCTCTAAACCTATACAGCACCTTTTGTTCTGGTTCTGCAATTTTTAACTATCTAGTGCTAATTTTAGATTCTTTTTTGTTAGCTTTAGCTTTTTTCTGCTATTTCAGCTATAATTGAGCTTATTTCTACTATTCTTGTGCTATTTTCTACTTTTTGTGTTTCTTTCTGCTAATTAAGCTGTTTATGCTGCTTACAGTTGATTTTTGCTGTATTTAGGTATTGGCTGCAATTTTCAATAATATTCAGCTAAGCTAAAGTTAGCTTATTAAGCTAAATACACATTTTAATAGCTATTACAACTTATTTCTGCTAAGTTCATCAAACTTGTGTATGCTTCCTTATGCTAATTAAAGAATTTCAGCTCCATTTTTAGCTGTTTTACTGCACATTATGACTGTTTTAGTTATTTTAAATTAAATGATAATACTTTCATGTTTTTTTCTGCTAATTTCAAATTTGTTTTAACACTTTCATCTGGGTGCAAATTTCAACTTGTGGCTGCTATATTTAGCTTATTTTTATGATAATTTTAGCTTTTTATTTTTTCTGCTATTTAAGCTATAATTCTGTGTCTTTCTGGTATTCTTCTGCTAATTTCTACTTTTTTGTGCTTCTTTCTGCTAATTTGAGCTATTGCTGCTTCTTACAGTTACTTTCTGCTATATTCAGCTATTTGCTGCAATTTTAGTTAATGTTCAGCTGTTATCAGCTAAAGTAAGCTTTTTTAGGCTAAATTCACAATTTGGTGACTGTTTCAGATTATTTCTACTTCATTCAGCAAACTTATGCTCCTCATGTTTCCTTATGCTAATTTAAGAATTTCAAGCTAAATTTTAGCTGTTGTACTTCAAATTTCTGCTGTTTGAGCTATTTTACAAGAAATTATCACTTGTATTTGTATCACTTTGTACTTTTATGCTTTATTTTCTGCTACCCCTTTACAACCTGAGTGCTAATTTTAACTTTTGTTGGCTGTCTTTAGCTTGTTTTTATGCTAATTATAGTTTTTTTTCTGCTATTATTATTTTCATTTTTTCTATTCTTTTCATGGTTGTTTTTATTTTTTTGTGCTTCTTTCAACTTTTTAAATGGAACTGGCATCAGCAGTTTTGGTTTAAAACATTTTCAGCTCCATTTCAGCAGCTTTCAGGTAAAGTTTTCAGCAATAAGCATTTTTACAGAAAAAACATTTTCTCTAACTTTTACACTCAGCCCAATTCAAGATAGCTGCCACATCCACCTGACGTTAAAAAATGGTTACAATTTAGTCAGTTTTATGTGCTAAAGTTTGGTGTGGTAGTAGCTGAGTCATTCCCAACTCTGAGCTTGACTGAGCTTGAGATGATCATGAGGTGTTTCCAAGGTTTGATGAAAAAAGCAACAGATAATCTTAGTCTTAGTGGTGAGCGATATGCATTTCTTTGAGGAATGCTGGACCTTTAATTTACACACACAAATCCAAACCAGTTAACACATGTCCTATTTGAGATTAACGAAGCAAAAACTCATTCAAACTATTTTAGTCGCTGGCTCCCAGCGGGGCGATCAAGAAGCTGAGTTTTCAATGAGGTTCTGACTAATTAAAGCTCACATTCCTCCCTGCTGACCTTCCTAACTCACAGCAAACACCACAACATTTTTACCAGCTGAGTTCCTGCTAAAGAAAAAGTTTTGCAATGTGCTGAAGAGAGAAAGTTTTGGGCACGAATGAACAAAAGCAGCCACAATACTGCCAAACAGAAGGGCTTTCTGTTCTGTCTTGTTACCAATGTTCCCAGGACAGAAAAAAAAAGCTGAACTCTATTCTGCTGCCCACACAAGCTGGAAGCAACAACAACCCCCCTCCCCGGTTCACGACCACCCCTATCAGACATGTGGAGGCAGCCACCTCAGGCACTTCCAGGGATTTTCAAAGACCTTTTGAGGCTCTTTTGACCTCCTGTTCTTATCAGTGGCTTTACAGATTCTGCAACCTCTGACACACTTTTAGCTTACGTGACATGAAAGTTCCAGTTCTGTATGAATCAACTCAAACATTATGGAAAGTTTTAACAATACTATAAACTTTGTTTTCTATTAGTCCCAGTCCAGGTTTTTCTCATGTCAAACAGGATAAACTAAGAATTTAGAAAGGCCTCCTATTGATGCATCTTCAACATCTTTTAAATATAGCGTATATTAATGTATGATCACTAAATAGGTGAGGTTATAAAGCAGAACTATTCAACTAAATCGCTCCAGGGGCCACATTTAATGCAGGCCAACAGCTCAGGGGCCGAACATTCAGCAAATTAAAGTCATTATTTAAATAAACCAAGTATTACAAAGATTTGTTACCTTTGAAATAGTTTATTTTGCTGCATTTAGTCATGAATACATTATACAGAACCCTATGTGATAAATAAAACATCAAAAACAGAAATAACACATTATGCCTCCTGTTTAACACAAATATTATTTTGACATCTCTGACTTGCCAAAGTTTTAAACCAATTTTATTTTCACTTTCATGGTTTTATCTTCAACTGCTTGTAGTTTTAACTGTCTTGGATGTTCATAGAAATGTTTTTTTTTACCCGATTCTAGCCAAGATTCTGACATTTCTGTAGATACCACATGTCTATGTCGAATTAAAAGAACTTACAGGAATTGAAGTAGCGGGTTTGAGCTTAGATGAACCAATTGGTGGGCCGAACTTTGGATGTGGCCCGTTGGTCGCCAGTTGAATAGCTCTGTTATAGGCAATAAAAGGAAATACTATAGGTTTAAACAAGACAATTCACAACAGCTCAGCCTTGTGTTGAAAAAGTACAGAGTTTTAGCCATATTAGTCAAACCTTATAATCTGATGCTCAGATATATGTAATATTTAACACTGTTGAGGACAAGTCTCAGCCACTACCACACCAAATTTTAGCCTAATGTCTTTGCTTCGTACAGAGGGTCACTCTGGACTCTCGGGTATAGAGAAGTGATTCTTGCTGGAGGCGTGGCTTCTGATGAAGTTTAAAGTGACTGGATCGGTTGGCTGCAACATATGTATATGCCAGCTCCACTGTGAAGGAGGCTAAGCTAAGAAGCTAAATGGAAAATGTGTGCTGTAAACAACCCTACTGAGAGGAGAGAAGTACCGAGCCAAACGAGACGGCTGTAAATGAGAGCTGCTGCTTTGTCAGACAAGATTGAGTTTAATTTGGAAGCTTTATCAACACGGACTGGCTTCATTCACTTCCTCCTCTATCATTAATAAACTACAAGCAGACACTACACAGAAAATTGATGTTGTCGTTCAAAACTCCTCCTCCTGTTTGCTGATTGACCCAGGTAAAATTCTACCAGAGAAATCCTTGTGGGAGAAATCCTAGACGGAGCAGTGAAGGGAAACTAGAAATGAGGGGAACTGCAAGGGCCAGGCTAAAGGTTAATATGTTGGAGATGTCCATTCATTGACATTTTCTTTGATTTTCATTCAAATCCATTGAGTGGTTCATGAGATATTTTGCTATCACTACAGACAAACACACACATGTTCAAAGAAACAACAAAAGAAACTGGAATAAACATGATTGTCTCTTTGGCTTTGTTGGCTTCCATTCTCACAGCTACATTTTAGGGGTTACAGGAGTTCAGTGTTCTACAAACTTTTGAGTCTATTTGTTTTACCTTGCGGCCTAATAAAACTGAACCAATTAATTAAACAGGAACAAAGATGTAGGGAGGAGTCTACAGCACATTTCAAACATGGTCAAAACCGGAAAGAAAAAACAGGATTGACATGAAACGAGTTCAGCCGAGCAATGATCTAAATAAAAACAATTAAACAGAAATTACAGAAGCTGTTAACACCGAGTGGAAAAAAAAAAAAAAGACTGGATACCAAGTGTGACGATTTTTAAACTCAAGAGAAGAACAAAGAGCAGGCCTGACAAAAACAAACCAGGAAGCAGACAAAGGAAACACCACAGGAGTGCAGAACACAAAGAAAAAAAACAAGATAAACCAAAAAAAAAACTAACACTGAATCACAAACTACGTATTAATAAGATGGTTAGACAAAACAAAAAGTGCAGTCTCTAGGACCATTATGTGAACTTTCTTTTTATGAAAATGCTTTTTTACGTTCACGTTAAATTGATAATTAACTAAAGAAGAAAATTCACAGTGAAAATATAGGATCATAAATGTTAAAATACAACCAAGTCACCCCTCTAAGAGTTCTGACTGCTTATACTGATCTGAGAGTTGTTGAAATGCTGATTCAGCACTCTCACTTGTGTTTTCCTGTTTTTTATTTCTCCATATTTTGAACTGTTTAGTTGATAAAACATTGAGCTCATTCAGGAAGTGGGTGCTATGAATTTAGGTTCTTGTAACTAAGGTTTTTGAATTTATTTAACTATTTACTAATATTTTCTTATAGAAATACACAGAGGTCTCTTTAGTTTCTTTAAGAACTTTGATTTTTATAAAATATATGCTTTAGCATGGTTCTATTTTTGTCTTCTTTTGCTGTATTTAGTTTTTTTTAACATTTTGCTAATTTAACATTTGAGCCACCTGTAAATTATAATTCTTAGGTAGCCTTTAGCTGGCCTTTTGAAATGTTTAGCTTTTTGCTAGTGTTTGGCTACATTTAACTTTTATTTAGCCTTTTGCAATATTTAGCTTCTAGCTACTGTTTAACTTTTATTTAGCCTTTTGCAATATTTAGCTTCTAGCTACTGTTTAGCCACATTTAATTTTTTTTAGCTTTTTACTATGTTCAGCTTTAAGCTACTGTTTTTCTACTTTTAACTAGCATTTTTAGCTAGCATATTCAGGTTTTTAGCTATGTTGCTAGATTTAGCTTTAACAATTCAGTTTCTTTTTTTTTTTACAGAAAAATGCAATTTTGCTACTTTTTTATAGAAGTTTATTTCTGAAAATGAACATAAAATCTACTTTTTTTTCCTCTTTGAGTCAAAAATAAAAACATCATATTGTTTTTTGTGTCTATATAATATTCAAAGTTTGTGTCAGTCTACACCACAACCACCTTTGGCCTGTGGTGCTGAGTTCTGTTCGTTTTTGTTTTTTTCTTGACAAACAAAGAAGGAGGAGGAGTTTCTGAGAGGCTGTGGGTGGAGTTACTAACTGCCTTCCACTCAAAGCCCCAAAAAAAAACTGTCTGTAAAACCAGCAGCACAAAGGAGGAGCAGAGACCAAGAGTGTAATCAGGGCTGACGGAAAGCTTCCCAGGCTGTTAGAGGAAGAACCTGAGAGACTCATTTATTCTGTTGGAGGAAGGAGGACAAAGGGAAGGAAATGAGTGCCGAAATACGAATAATAATGTGAAAGAAAATCACATTATTCCAGAAACAGAGAGTGAGGCACTTCTGCTCCTGGAAGGAAACAAGATGCTGCTGCACGGCCTGGACCCTGTGAGCGGTGGGACCCGTGTGACAGCTTTGCTACTTTGGAGCTGAAACAACCAAGAAGCCCAGGAGGGTTCAAACAAAAGATCACATGGACACTCTCCTCTGATGGAGCTGAATTAGAAAAAAAAAATCACCAACAGCCTTGGATTTATTGGTATCTCCTGGTAATTTGGACCCTTTTGAGTATAAAGGAGGAACAATTGACTGATTTATCTGAGTAAGTAAAAGTAACCCTGTGTCTGGTGAAGAGAGACTGGGCAGGGGGAGGGGAAGAGCCTCCAGCCTGGATCTCTGTCCTTTGGGAGGGATCCTCTTAATGGGCTTTTAACCCCCAAAACAAATACATCAAGAGAGAGGAAATAAATCACATTGGCCACGTGCAGCTGTTCACTCTACAACAGTTGGGAAAGAATAATCTGCAGTAATGGCCTGAGTGTGCTCTGGTTTTGGCCTTTCACTCATTGTGCAAGAGGGACAGCTCATTCTCTAAGAGACCCCCGGCTCTCCGACACATGATGTATAACGTTACCCCTCTGCCATCAGTAAACTGCACCAAGAACGATGACTTCAAGTACCCCCTGTACAGCACAGTCTTCAGCATTGTGTTCGTGATCGGGCTCATCACCAACGTCGTGGCCATGTACATCTTCACCTGCTCCCTCAAGCTGAGGAACGAGACCACCACCTACATGATGAACCTGGTGGTGTCCGACCTGCTGTTCGTCTTCACGCTGCCCCTGCGGGTCTTCTACTTCATAAACAAGAACTGGCCCTTCGGCGCGCCGCTCTGCAAGATCTCCGTCTCGCTCTTCTACACCAACATGTACGGCAGCATCTTCTTCCTCACGTGCATCAGCGTGGACCGCTTCCTGGCCATCGTGCACCCGTTTCGCTCCCGGATGCTCAGGACCAAGCGCAACGCCCGGATAGTGTGCGTGGCGGTGTGGGTGCTGGTGCTGTCGGGGAGCCTCCCCACGGGGTTCCTGCTGAACAGCACCACGAAAAACCCCGACAACGTCACCTTCTGCTTCGAGAACTTCTCGTCCAAACAGTGGAAGTCCCACCTGTCGAAGGTGGTGATCTTCATCGAGACGGTGGGCTTCCTCGTCCCTCTGCTGCTGAACGTCGGTTGCTCCATCATGGTGCTACAGACGCTACGACGGCCTCAAACTGTCAGCCGCGGAGGGAAGGTGAACAAAAAAAAGGTTCTGCACATGATAATCGTGCATCTCTCCATTTTCTGCTTCTGCTTCATCCCCTACAACGTGAACTTGGTGTTTTACGCTCTGGTTCGCACCAAAACCTTGGACGGCTGCTTCGTGGAGTCAGTGGTTCGCACCATCTACCCGATAGCTCTTTGCATCGCCGTCTTCAACTGCTGCTTCGACCCCATTGTTTACTACTTCACCTCCGAGACCATCCAGAACTCCATCAAGAGGAAGTCTCAATCCAGCCGCTCCTATGACGCCAAGTTCACGGAGGCCCTGCAGTCAGAAACCACCAGCAACCTGCAATCCAGCCTGAGAAACCTCAAAGCTAAGGTCTTTCACAGCGAGTCCTCGGTGTGAATTCTGAGGCTATCCAGCCAATTCAAGTCAGGTTTCCATAAAACAATGAAGGCTCTTTGAAGTGCTTCTTCTTGTTTTGATTTTCAACTCAGGGCAAATGTTTGTGGATTTAAAAGCTTCTGCTCTGCAGGACCGTGACCCTTTGCTGAAGTCTGGATTTGTTATGACTACTTGCTAACTTCTTTTCCTGTGGAACGCACTGTTAATGTGTTGAACTACTCATGCCACTGATGCAGAAAGTATTTTACTGTGCTCACTGAACTGCAGGACAGTTGTAATATTTACACATTTGTATATTTGTTTATATTTGCTAACTTTAGAGTATTATCTATTAAATTAACAAAAATGTATAACAACTCATCTAAGTGCGATTTACAAAAAAAAAAAAAAACGCCACTCTGTAATTTACAATTACGAGTCTTTTATTTAGGAATTGTAAATTACAGAATGTAAAGTTGCCTTTTGATTGTTCTGACATTTCATTTTAAATGTGTTACTGAATGCACTGACAAGGTTTCTCACATTGCGCTCACATTCTCGTCAAATAAAGCCATTTTCTGTTGAAAACAAACCGCACCTGTAAGTTTTTCTGACTTCAGTTGGTTTTAAATAAGTATTTCAGTTTCTAATTAATATGCTTAACTTAAATGTACATGAATAAGGAATAACATGGTTTTAAAATAAATATAAAAGTAACCACTTCTCTGTTTCTCCTGGTGTAAAAAACAGTTTGAGGGTTGAGTTGTTTTTTACCACAAGGCAGTAAAAAATAGATGTGCTGGATGTGGTTTATTCTTCTGCTGGGGTATTTCAGCTTCTGTGTGGAAAGGAATTCTTGTTGGAGTTCTTTCACTTTTACAGGCTTTTAAAGGCTACGATGCATTTGTGTTTGTGAAATGAAAACAACCTTAAAAGGAGTAAAAGTTTTTTTTTTTATATTCATCATAATGAGTAATGAGGCACCAGCAATGATACAATCAGTGCTGCACAAGAGTCAAAGCCCTGTAGAGTAAGTTTTGTGTATTTTTTGGTTTGACATTTTGACTTTCCTTTTCTCACAGTGATTATAAGACTTTAAAGCTAAAAAAAAGTTGCAAAAATCTATCTAATGAAAAACAGTAAAACTACCAAAAGGCTATTTGAAAGTTAAAAGTTGCAAAAAGTTGCAAAAGGCTGGTTAAAAGTTTTAAACAGATCTTAGTGGTTTTCGACTTGAAAAATCTTTGGGATTGAAGGGAATGGGAATGTTTTGAAAAGTAAAAAAACTGCAGAAGTCACACGACTTTAGAATAAGCACAAATAGCAAAATAGTACAATGTATGGAAATTGATGACAAAAGTGCAAAATAGTGAAATTAAATCTCTTTTTCTATTAGAAAGAAGGACCTTTTTTTGCAATTAGTTGTTGTATTTGAACATTTACATGAAACGCGGCTAAACTTTTAATCAGTGAGTTTAATTTAGATAAAGTTATGTGTTTAAGTTTAGGCTTATTTTGAATTAAGTCAGAATTCCTTGTCTTTATTTCCTCATCTGTTCCAGCAAGTTCAAACAAACTATCCATTTTTTTTGGCAGCTGCAGCTGTGTTCCAAGAAATGACAGATTTATTCGGAAAAAATAAGACTGTGACAGAAGAATGGCATTTTGCATGTTTGTTTCAAACCGTTTGCTCTTCAGCCCGTTTTCTACATTTTCTGCAGTAGTTATATATACAGAACATAAATTAGTTGTTTTTATGAAAAAACAAAACACTAGTGGTGCAACATAAGGTCACTTTGTTGACCAAATACAGTTTTTGTGCTGTGGATGTTTAAATTGTCAGATTTCACACTTTTTAGGTTATTTTGAGGCTAAGTTTACACATACAGACTTTAGTTCAATTCAATTCAAAATCAAAAATACATAATTGATCCCAAAGGGATATTACAGTTTGGAACAACACATTCAAGAGACAAAAAACACTAATAAACATTAGAGAACAGGTGCTGCAGCCATAAAAAAAATTAAAATGCCAACATAATTCTATATGTAAAATAAAACCAAAATATTGAGTCACGGTGGCAGCATTAGCATAAAATAAATGTAGCTTGTTTTTGGAGGTAAAGATTTTTTGGCTACATGTGGTAAAAGTACATGAAAAAACATTTGAAAACGTATGCATACAAACTTGCCTTTATTGGAGGAAAGGCTGGGTTTTTCATGCTGTGAATAACGATACAAGTGATAGCATTAGTGAGAAAACAACACAGCATGAGTGAGAACAGAACACACGCTTTGCTTGAACTCCGCCTGAAGGTCAGCTGGCAGCAAAACTCTAACTTAAACGAACACGCTGAGGTCATGTGAGGAAGTCAAGTCATGTAAAGAGCAACCGTGTATTTTTCAAATGGTGTCAAATCGAACCGTTAGCCAAAAACGTGTAACATGTGACTCTAATGCTACCACACCAAAGATTAGCTTAAAAGTTGTAGCTATTTTTACATTTGCTAAAAGGTGATTGGTTGTGGATGTTCATCCAATAATCCCTTTTATTCAAATCTGTTCACTGGTTGCTGAGATATTTTGCTAATAATACAAACGCTCTTCATTAATTCTGTCAAGGGTCAAGAAGTCCAGTTCTGTGTTCAGATTACGCAATCCCATTCAGCTGATGCCTCTGTAAGGATAAAGGAAAAACAGCTTCAAAGCACTTGAGATGACCACGTTAATATTCCACACATTTGTAATAATTTAGCACAAACCTCCTACAGAAAACCTAATTGTTTAGTCAGTCATCTCAACAGTTCCTATTTATTGATTTTTACGAGCCCAAGCCCTGCTGCGGATACGAAGTGGCTGCATGTTTTCTGTCTTCGCAGCCTTAATCTAATCAGCCTGACCTTTCCTATCCCGGCAGGCTGCAGGTTGAGAAAACACAGACTCATCACGACTCGTTTACACGCTGTTCTTCTCCACCGTGGCAAGCTCGCACAGGTCGTGCGTAAAGACAAAACGTGACATTTTATCTGGCCGGTGACGCAAAGAAGGCAGAAATATTCAAATTGTACGCAGAGCGTTTCAATTTGTCATACAACACAGAGGAGCTGTGCTGAGATAATTGTTTTGCTCTTGTGTGTGCAGAGATGTAAAGTAACTAAGTACAAATACTTTGTTACTGTGGTTAAGTAGAATTTTTGTGTATCAGTACTTTACTTGAGTAATTATTTTTTAGAGGGAGACTGGGGTAAAATGAGCCATTTTTCACATTACTACATTACGGTAGCTAATTTATATATCTGCATATATTTCAGGATATTGTGCATCTCTTTAAACAAACAGAATGAGGTAAACATAACCAGCTCATTCTCACTCCCAACTCGTCATACATTGATGCTTTTCCAAAGTTCCCTCTGCGTCCGGTTTTGACACGTCGAGTACCCCCCTAGAATCACTTATTGATGGGGCAGAATCCGTTGTCATAATTTCAGAAAATGCTCAAAACCTAACTGTCCCAAAACCTAAAATAACCTTTATTCGCTCTAGACATCCTGTCCCTGACCAAAGTACCTAAAATTAACCATCAACCCTGATCTCTAAAATTAACAATTTTTAGAAAGTGTTGGAAATTCACATCAACTACGTGTCCCAAACCCTAAAAGCACCTAATATTTGCCCTGGACATCCTATCCTTGACCCCACTACCTAAAATTAACCACGAAGCCTGATCCCTAATATTAACCACGGACCCCAACTCAAAGACCCCTATAATTTGCATCTGATGCGTCAAAACCGGATGCCGTCGAGGGAACCTGGAAATGCCTGGTGCCTCAATAACTGACGCGAAGAGGTTCCCCGACGCGTCCAAATAAGACGCAGAGGGAACCTTATGTGAGTTGGGAGTGAAAATGTGTTAACATAACTGTTATTGTTCAAAAAACGTTGTCTCGTGGCACAACTTACCCCGTAATATGGGATAGGTTGAGCATCCTTACCCCACAACTCGACCCCACCACTCACTCACCCATCCTTCCTTTAATAAAAGTAACTTTTTCCCCATCAAGCATATTTTATCTGTTGTACACCACTCAATGGGTACAATAACAAATTGTTCAGCTCAACTGCTCCTCATTAAAAAAAACTGCAACAAAGAACAGTTCTTTCAAGAGTGAAAGTAAACATTAAGATTTGAAAAAAAAAAAAAAAGATTTGCTGCGATAATAGCTGAGTATACTCATTTACTTTATGGGGAGGTGAGGCTGAGGTGACGTCATCAACCTTAGATTCAGTCTATAGATTTGGATCATTGAAGAGAAGGGAAGTGACTTCCTGTGAAATAGTTATAGGGGGAAAGGGGAGGTCTAGCAGTAGATAATTGTTAATTTTCTCTTCAGGGGATAAATCAGGGAGGAAATGGTTGTAATTATTACATAATAGTACCAATTTAGATATCTGCAGTTTTATACAACAACCATGTCTGACACTTGGTTTTCTCTGATTTTAAATGGGAAAAAATATTTTTATGGCATTTTCTGTAATGGAGGTACAGAGGCAGAGGGGACAAAATGTTTTTTTTCTGCTAAGCAACGTTCTGGAAGAAAGAAACGCCTTACATAATCAGCTGTCAGGATGTGGTATAAGGGAAATTATAAGAACCTAACCTAATCTGAAACTAGAGGCTAAACTAAACTAATTATAAGCTGCAGAATGGGTTGTTACAAGCTAGTTAGACCAAATAACAGAGCAACAGTCACATGCAATCTCCCTTAAACTCCCAGCTGTCTCAGACCATAAACATCTCTTATCGGTCGTCCAAAGGAGTTCTGGGACCAGAGCAACTCTTTGTTGCACAATGGCTGAGAACTGAAAGGGAAAGCCTGAGCAGAATGTTGATAAAACACTCCCTACGCTAAGGAACAGGGTGTTTATGATGAAAACACGTGCACAATGTGCAAAGTGTTCGGCTCGTTAGCGGGGAGGGGAAGCTGGTTCTGGGCCGGGCCTATCTCAGCAATGCAACCAGGAAATTCATTTGGCACAAATCAGGAACGTTTCACAGCAGGTGTTTGCATAATGTGTGTCATAGTTTGTTTTTTGTGTAAATTGATCGGAAACTTTTTTTTTTTTTTTTTTGGTTACCTTCAGCCAAGAATGCAACCTGTTTGTGTGTCATCAGCTGGCGAGCCAAGAGCTTCCTGAGTTCAACTAGAAGGAGGTTTTAGAAAAGGGGGCGGCTTGGCTGTTCAAACAGAAAAATCATTCAAGTGTTTTCATTGTAACCAAGGACGTTACCTTCTTTACTGGTTTAGTCATCTTTTCACAACCAGCAGTTCTTGTGAAAACCAAAGCCTGCTGTGGGTTAGGTGTTAGATTTAAAACTGAGGTGTGAACTGTTTTATGCCCTTCTTGAATGATCTCTGAAAAGATGAGATTGACAAGATGCACTGATGTGCTTACAGAATTATGAGAAATATCTGTATACTATATGTAAATTATAATTCAACATAGAGAGGCCTAATTTAATACCTGTCAAAAACTGTAAAAAGCCCCAACTTGATACTTCTGGCTTTTCTCTTAATTCAACCGAAGAGAAAAAAAACAGACAAGGTTAAACACTAGGGGTGCAACGATACAGAAAATTCACGGTTCGGTTCGATACTTTTTTGATACAAAAAAAGAGAAATTTCCATGCCCTTTTTAACTTAATAAGGAATACCTGTCAGTGCATGTCGCTTATGGGTTTTGTATGTCACCCATTTTTGTTGAGAAAGTTTTCTTTATTCAAAAAAGTTTGTCTAATAAAGTAGGTGAGCAGCCTAGGCATGCTAGTTGCTAGCCTCTGCAATGCTAACACCAGTTTATCCCTGCTAGTTGCTATTCTCTGCAATGCCAATGCCAGATTATCTAAGCTAGTTGCTAGCCTCTCATGCTAACCCCAGTTTATCCTAGTCACTAGCCTCTTCAATGCTAACGCCAGCCTCCAATGCTAACGCTAGCTTTTCCATGCTGGTTGCTAGCCTCTCCAATGCTAATGCCAGATTATCCATGCCAATAGCCTCTCTGATGTTAACACAAATGAATAGTCTTCTTATCATTTTCCAGCACCAGCCCTTCAGGAATAGGAATAGATATAACCTCCTGATATAAGGATGTAGCAACCAATGGTTGCACAATAGTCTTAATTTTGGCCCTCATATTGCTAATTTGCTATAATTATCGTATATCTGGCAACACTGACTCCAGATTATTTTTTGACTTTCTGCTAGATGATACTAGATAATAATCTTAATCTTCTCAAATTAAGTGAAATAGTCTGCCACTGCAATGCAAAACAGTTGCAGCTGGTGAAACTTATTTAAATAAGATAAATTTCCAGATAATCTAACACATTCTGCTCTTGCATAGAGTCTCAAAACAAGACCAAAAATATTTTTTGTCTGGATATAAGATTTGTAAGGCTTGGTTAGATGGACAAGTTAAATCCAAAATGGTGAATGTGAACGTTTGTTTGTACTGAGGATGAGGCTGTGTTGCTACATGTTGAAAAGAGAGAGTGTAGCACAAACAGCACTCTGTTATCTGTGGCTCATCTGCTCGAAACACTTTTGAGTGCACTTGTGGTGCCATGCCCACACCTGAGTTCAGCTCCTCTGTTGGGGGATGGGGGTTTCCAAGAACCTCCACTCTGAGACCTGGTTTCAAAAAGCTTCAGTGTCAGAAAACACACCTACACCAACGACTGAACAACAGCAGGAAAACTGTGGTTTCACTGCTAAAATGTGTTGTGTAAACTGGCTCTAAATGAAGTTTAGACTGGGGTTGGGCTACAGAGATCAATGGAGATTAATAGAAGAAGAGCAGAAACATAAACTGCTGTGTGCTTCATTTTTACCTTTTTCAGAACCGTTTCTGGTATAATTATCTACCTCATCAGGACTGGTAGACCTCATGAAGACCAAAACCTGCTCCGAGGTTGTGTGAGTAGAGAAAGCAGTATGACAGCGTCAGTGGTGCCGTCACAGTTTCATTTTCAACTAAGCTGTAAACCCCAGATCGACATAGGTAGACAACCGTTCTGACTCAATATTTTCCAAGTAAAGCAGGCAGGAATTCCCACAGACTCCACTGTCACGCTCAGATAACTGTCACACACTGTTGCTCATCTTGCCATAAAACTGTTTTATCTAAGGAAATAACAGCAGTTCCTGTGCATACAGCTCACCACTTGTATCAGTACATCTGAACTTTTGATTTTAGTAATGACTGATTTACTAAATCAGGGTTGTCAAACTCATTCTCACCAAAGGCCACATGAGCATCATGTAATTTACTTTGCTGTTGATAAACTCAGTGGTGAAATCGAGCTTTTACCAACTTATTGCTAAGGTGAAGCCATATCGCCCCATTATACCCGTGTGATCTCATTAACATCCACACTTCAGTCAGAGCACTTCGGTCATCCAACCAAATTTCTCTTAGATGTTCCTAGATCTAGACTAAAGTTTAGAGGTGATCGGGCCTTTGCAGTTTCTGGTTCACCTCTTAGCATTCGGTGTGCAGAGGCTGTTGAGACTTTTAAATCTCTTCCTAAAACTCAGTTTTACTCCATGGCCTTTCATTCTAATAGAGTTTGAGATTCTTTTGAAGCTAATGATTTAATGTTCATTTTCTCTATTTTAAATTGATCTTATTCTTTACATTTCTGTGTTGCTTTGTTGTTTTATTCATTTGGCTGAATTTTGAAGCACCTTGGTCAACTTTTGTTGTTTTTATGTGCTATATAAATAAATTGACATTGTTTCATGTTTACCTTCAACTAAAAAGGAAACGCCACATTCCTCATCTCATCGCTACAGCTGAGCTCTGCTAACAAACAATAACTTAGCTCTACCTGGTATTGCCTGCATAGAAACAGTGTTTTAACACATCCTCTTTTAAACTCTGACTAAATGTGAAATAAATCAGGAGTTCTTAACCTTTTTGACCTTGGGGCCCAATTTATTGAACATAAAGAGGTTCGAGGCCCAGACAGACAATGAACGGATCAAAATGATAATTATTCTAAATATTGGTTTAATTTGTCTTATATTTACATTATAACTAAATTAAATACACTTACAGTTTAAAAGTAAAACTCCTGTCAAATAAGCACAAGACATGATTATGACAAACATTTGTTTATATTGTAACCTGCCCATATTTATTATTATTATACAACGGTCAGTCAACAGACTACTCAGGCTTATCAATACAAAAATATGTATTTTAACATAATCAATAACATAAATAGACAATTCAATAAATAGAATTGTGGGCATAAAATAAATAAATTAAACATGTTTATTGTAAATGTTTCAAATAAAAAAAACTGTAAAAATATATTTGATAAAGTACAAAGGAAAATAAAACCTTTTTAAACTTTTGCAACCAGAAGCTGCACTTCATATTAGTGACAAACAATAACAGTAACAACAATTTTTTTTTTGACAAATTTAAAGTTTCTTTAAAATACAAAAAAATTAATTTGATGCAAACTACAATACAGCTTTATCTGCAACTGTATTTGATAATGTTTTGAACTTTTAAAATATTGCATGGTAGAACCAGAAGCTGCACTTCATATTAGTGAGAAACTTTGGTCTTTTTTGATGAGTTGCCTTCATTTTTGCTTCTACTTTTAATTTAAAATATGTTTCCATTTTCGGCAGGTATAAGATTTGTCTTCTACATATTAAAAAAGTTGTTAAACATCTGAGCCGCTACTAGTGGTGAGAAGTGTGCATTGCACCTTATTCAAAATCTGCGTCCCGTGGCCTTCTGTATCCCAAAGTTAAAAACAGTTTTTCTTTTGAGGCCATCAAGGTGGCGCTCCCATAGGTTCAGAATCTCTGAAATAAATAATACAGAAATGCTATTATAAATGAAAGTATTAGAGTTTTACTCACTGATGAGTTGTGAGAAGCAGCCATCTTGTATTCTGAAATCTCCCACTTTCTAACAGGGAATTCCCACTGGAGGGGGCATTCCAGTTTAAATTTACAACAAGTTCCCACTTCCCAGTACAACTAGGCTGCAGCAAAAGTAGCTAGCAAAAAAACAGCTAAATGTAGATTTTACATGACTGGCTGTCGGCTATTTTTGAACCCTGTGCAGCTCCACCTAGTGGGGGGATGTTGTAATTTGGCAGGTAAAATAATTGGATTATAGGAGGTATAGTTTATGGTCAATGCTGGCTTTAAAGCATCATATGCTTATATGAAACCCATAAAATGCTGTGGAGGGCCACATTTGGCCCGTGGGCCTTGAGTTTGACATGTGTTCTAAAAACTGATTTAAAGATATGAAATTGTTCTCTCACAAAACAGGTTAGTGTTTTCCCTGCTGTAGGCCACTCCTTTTAAACTCCTGAGGATTTGAACAATAGAAAGGCAGCTAATGTGAAGACATGAATCATTTTTCCTGCAGCTATAATCTCTAGTCTGGGAGAAGCTTGTGAAAATGACACTACAGTACTTTATCATTACGAAATAGTGAAAATATCTCCTGATCCATTAGATGTATTTTTATGAAAATAGTCACCGAATTGATGTATCTGCGATTGAACATTTGGAATAAATTCAGCTAAAAAGATTAAAAATGCCTTTAACTCAGTCAATTTTATAGATATTGTGCTAAAATATCTGTAAAATCTAATCAACACACTGGAATAAAGGGTCACAGGCGAAGTGCCTTCAATGCCTTCCATGACCAACAGGTGGCAGTACACTGTCTAACCAGGATTTAGGTTGGGAAGGACGGGTGTAGAAGAAGAAATGTTTGATGTCACACAATAAAAAAGTTTATTAAAAGTTTAAATGAATTATTAAAGTTAAAAGTTTATGTTTATTCCTGGATCCCCACTTTTGCTCACCCTCTTTTTTGCTTTAACAATGCGATCACTCAGGTTTTTCCATGTCTTACGACACACGGGCTCATCTTTGTTTAAAGCTGTGGCGATTTCCTTCCACTAATTCATAGCCATTTGAGTGTCTTTATGGTCTGTCGTGGAGGGATCATATAAATGCTGGTACATTCAGATACGTTCAGCGAGAGCACCTTCGAAATCTTGTTTGTTGATGTCCACGGCGCGTGCAGTCCTTGCGTAGTTTCAAAAATCCAGAGGTGGACGACCTCGCGACACCACTATTGCGTCACTCGTGGCGCGCGCATCCTCGCGCCCACGGTGAAGCGTCGACCATAAACCTAGCTTTAGCGGCCCTTGCACCCCCACCCTGTAAACACATAAAACAACTGACACACTCCTCAGCACAAACACACTTACAGTCTGACGCCTTCGGGTCATCCATGAGGTCAGCATGTCCCACAACATGGAGTTTCCACATTTTTCCTCCTTTCTGCAGCAGAGATCAGCAACAAAAACTTTAGTTCTGCCTTCATTTGTCTGAAGGACACAGGTCAGTTATTTTCATGTGGTTTTTAACCCCCCATGTCGTTTGGAACCAGGATACAGGAAATACTGAAAATTTATGAACATGAACAGCAGGGTAAGAGACGCGGCTCATCGATAGCCCCGAGGTTATCTGGAACGTTCCAAAACAGACCCAACAATTAGTCATGGCAGAGTCAGATAAGACCGTGATCCCAGAGGTGCCATGGAGCTTTTGTTTTGGATTTTTGTTTGTTTCTCTCAGGAATATCTCCCAGGACGTGCAGTTTGCTCATCCATGCTTCTGAAACTGAAAATAGCAGATATTTGTAAAAATAGAATGAGGAGGAGAAAACATTAGACATGGTGAGAAAAAGGACGAACCAACCTGAAACGAGTAGGCCTGTCCCAGCAGGCCCAGCTCAACACCACTTTTGTTGCTAGGAATGTTATTTTGTTGATGTTTATATTGAGGTCATGAATGCTCAGCTCAGAACGTATGCCTCATATCCTCATCCCAGCGCAAAAAACATTTTGTCGAAAAAAGAAGTTTTTTCGAAACTGACGTGTTTCCATTAAGCTTTTTTAATTTTCGAAATTCTAATTTGAGCATTTTCATGGTCAATGGAAACACAGCTAGTTTGATTGTCAGCATTTTACAAGTTATAAAGTGTTCTTCCACATGTCCTTTTGGAGAAACCTACAGTAAGGTAAGCTCAAAGTGTAAACACCTCCACCCCTGCGTGAGTAAAGAGTAACTATAAAAACCCAGCCTTTTAGAGACCGCGACAGTGACCACAGGGCCCGGAGTGACAGCTCCTCTATGGGCCACCCGCAACCCATCGGCCCACCAGGAAAACCCCCGGTGTTACCACGCTAACCTTTGGTCACAACATCTGGTTCGTGTCCAGAAGTTTAGTGCAGCCGTTGCTGCTCCACACTGAGAGGAACCAGGTTAGGGTTTCCAGGCATGCCCATCTGAGACCGGCTGGAGGGACTGTATTTCTTAGCTGGTCTGGGAACAGAAGACTTGGAAGAGGTGTCTGTGGAAAGAGAGGTCTGCCCCTCTACCCGACATTAGAACGAGGTTACATTCTTCACACACAACACTGCTTCAGTTGATACTTGTTAACAAATATTCTCATCAATGCAAAGAAAGCACCGTTGCTAAAGTAAGCTTCAGGTTTTGTCAGTCACACCACGTCTTCACGACCTTTAGACTGATCACAGTTTTTCTTGTGTGGCTGAAAGCAGTTTATGTGGCAACCCAAAGCAGAATAACACCCGCTGTTTACACCACCGTATGAGATTGATCACACCTACGCTGATAATATCTTCCTCAGGATCAAACGCACACCTCAAACAATGCACATTTTAAAAACAATTATTTAAAAATCAGAATAAAAACAAAGCTTGAGATAAATTACTACGTTTAAGCGTATGCATTCATAAAAGTATGCAAAAAGTCTGATTTTTGTTCCAGTTGCTACAGTGTTCCTTTGTGCCTCTACTGGGTTTGCAGCATCTTTAACTGGTGCATGACTCAGATGTGTGAACTTGTTAGGGTGTAGCCGGAAAGACGCTCCTGACGAGGCTTACAGAAGATTAGTTAAAAGCTAAACGTAGCAGAACGATGGCTAAACACTAAAAAGGAGCATCTGTTTTGAAAGATTTAAATTAATCTCTATGCATTTTAAAGTGCCTGTGACATGCTTATCCTTCAGATACAAAAATCAAAGAAAACTTTGTTCTATTTAAGAAACTTGGCATACCACACATTATTTTACCCTTTTGGACACATAACTGAACTTTTTTCTTTTGAACTTGGCTTGGAAAAAGGGAAACAGAAAGTGACATCAAAGGGGAACTCCTTTAAGAAAAAGAACTCACTGGTCTTTGTTTATTGAAACACGATTTGAACTCTGACTCTTTTTTTTTGTTTGTTTCTAATAGCAACTCAAAATATTCTAAAACATCAGATTCCTCTGTTGAGCATTTTAGCTTAGCTCTGTTTTCATGCAGACTTTCCCCTTTGACATCACTTCCTGTTACTTCACATGTAAATATCTCAACAACTGTTCATCTCAGCAGCATGAAAATTATTTTGTAGTATGTTCTCAGCGTTATCTTTCCAAAAATGCATTTATATTACTACACAAATTTTGATGTCACGGGCACTTTAAAGTCAACAGTATTTATCTTGTTCGATCTGAATGTTTTTTGAGGAAAAAAAGCTCAAAGATACAAGGAAAAATAACAGAACCAGGAGAAAACAATAGTGTGAATAATCTTTTTACTTTGAGCTGCTGATAAAAAAAAGTAAAATGTTGTTTGGGCCAGAGAACAGAGCAACAAAACATGGACTGCAGACAACAGAGGGTCACCAGAAATAACCCAAACAATGACAGCTTCATATTTATAGTTGTATAGAAACCAAATGCTTTGTTATGAACAGGAACAGCTATTCCCCACAAAGAATAAACAAACTTCTCTTTATTGGGTGACTCATGCTTGGGGTTTTACTGTCTAATTATTCTGAACTGAAAATGGATAGCCACAAAGACCAAAAATTATTTTTAAAGCATCGGTAGCCAGACAGAGATCACTGGGTCATCGTGCATCTGCAGAGCTTTTCCTGAGTGAAACTGAAAAAAAAGAGAAGCAAATCACATTATCAGAGCCACAGAGGACGGAGACTGGAGATGGCTGCAGATAGCAGGCGTGGACGTTTCATCAGCAGCCGGGGGTCGAGGCGCGAGTGGACGAGCTGCCAGACGAGGCGAAACCAGAGGCCTTTTGTGCAGCGTTTGATAAGAGAGCGTGATCGTTAAACGATAAACAGGAAAAGAATCAGTGAATCACTTTAGGTCACGAGTCCAAGCCGTAAGACTGTATACAGTATAGACAGTAAGACGCAGTCGTGTGCAGAGTACAGGCTGAAATACAGGATGCAGCACGTTTCAAAAGCAGCAACAAGAAAGAAAAGGAAACGCCACGTCACAGTTGGTGGTGAACTTTCACAGGTTTGACATGTGCTCAATTTCTTGTGGTTTTGCTCATGTTTGACAACAAAGTCAGATCTGCAAACCTGCACGAGTCCCATCCACAACACTGCTCTGAACAGAACACTGACTTTTAATAGTCTCTTTCAAAATAAAAGCTCATGAGCCATAGATGACTCAAGCAGACTCTCCTTTTTGTTGGCTCGTGACCACCACGACACGACAAGCAGAACTTTACATCCTTCCTGCAAGAGGAAGCCTTTGTTCATCAGGCTTGTTTGGCTCCATGTTTCAAGGAGAACACTTTTATTTAATGAAACACGTTTTGTCTCAGCAATCTAAGGAGGTAGGCATATAGAAGAAATCGCAGTGCATGATAGAAACGTGAGTTAAAATATTATATTTGATGTGGCAGGACCTGAGGAACAGCCACCAAGTTCAACGCAACCATAGAGACCCTCCTATCTGCAGGACACAGAACCCATGTAGGCTCCTCCGTTTTATCTGTATCTCCTCTCAACATGAACTTTATTTTTGGAGTGGAAAAGGGTTCAAAAGGAAATAAAAAAATAGTTTTGAAGAAGCAGAGAAGAAGCTGAAGTGTTGAACCCTGGTTGGGAATTCATTGTTGTTTCAAGATAAGAGCAGAGCTGCAGCTTCCTCAGAAAAACCAAAACAAAAAACTGATGCAGATACTGTAGATTCTCCTGTCGGCCAATAGGAGGTTTCAAATATTAGATTATTTTTTCCAGCTGGATAATCCGTCCCTGGAAGGACTGTTGGTGAATCAGCAAGTTTACAGTCTCGTTGACTCAACTTTCCGTTTCCTGATCAGCCCAGAACGTGACGGGCGAGGCTCGGCTTTGGTTTGGACTCTGGTGCCAAAATAAGTTTTTCTATTGTCCCGTTCCACTCCTCCACACTGTGAAGCCTTTAATTTGTAAAATAAATAAATAAAAATCAAAGACACAAGTTTTACTTAGACACAACCAACAAATAAGGAAACACTTTAATCTTCTAAACTCACTCATATGAGAGCTTATCTGTTTATAGTAAAGGACAAACATTCAGTTTCAGATAATCAGTGAACGCCTCACAGCATTCACACTATTGAGATCATTTTTTCTTCTGTACGGTTTTTGGCCCCTTTCTTGTTCCACAATTTTTATGCTATTTCAACAAGACGCTCCTGACTCTTTTTATATCAAAACGTTCAGCTGATTCCGGTCATTCCGGCTATGAATTTTGATATTTCTGCTATTTATACTTTTTTAGCTATTCCACTTTTTTGCCATTGAAAATGAATGGGGCTACTTTCAACATCCTTGAAATCCTTTAAAATGTTTCTAAATCTTTACAGAACCCTACACAATTCGTTCTGCTTATGCTCTTTTTTAATTTCTTGTGCTAATTTTAGCTACTTTTTTGCTAATTTTAGCTTTTTTCTGCTATTTCAGCTAAAATTCTACTTATTTCTGCTATTCCTCTGCTATTTTTCTACTTTTTTGTAATTGTTTAATTTACTTTGTGCTATTTATGCTTCTTACAGATGATTTCTGCTATATTCAGCTATTTGCTGAAATTTTAGCTTATGTTCAGTTGTTATTAGCTAAAATTAGCGTTTTTAAGCTAAATACATATTTTGTAACTTATTTCTGCTAAATACAGAAAACTTGTGTTTCTTATGCTTCATGATAATTAAAATGTTTCCAGTTAAATTTTAGCTGTTTTACTGAAAACTTCAGCTGTTTTAGCTATTTTACTACAAATGATCACTTTTTAGTATTTTGATGGTTTTTTTTCTAATAATTTTGATCTTTTTACAACCATTTCACCGTCTTGGTGCTACTTTCAACTTAAGGCTGCTACTTCTAGCTTATTTTATGCTAACTTTAGCTGTTTTTTGCTATTTCAGCTACAGTTCTGCTTCTTTTTGCTATTCTTCTGCTTTGTTTTTTTCCTGCTAATTTGTACTATTTATGCTTCTTACAGTAACTTTCTGCTATGTTCAGCTATTTTAGCTTTTTTATGTTAATTCAGCTATGCTTTTGCTCCTTTTTACTGATTTTCTGCTTATGCTTAACTTTTGCTTTTAAACAATTTCAAGTTCTACAAAAAAACCCTGCTCATTATCAAAAATAAATAAACTTATGTTGAGTTCTGATTGATTACTCCAGCGTTTCTTGTTATTATTTTGAGTGTATGTAGACGTGTATTCACATAAACATATACTTTCTCCTTTTTTGTTTTTATTTTATTATTTATAAGGTGAATAAAAAAGCAGAAAGACTTACATGGTCCGTTCCTTCAGTTAGTTTATTTATTCACAAATTTTAGCATTTCTTTTTTAATTTCTTGTGCTTTTAGTTTGACTTTTATAGGTACAAGTATAAAACCAAAGATCAACAATTATTCTTGTTTTTTGTGGCACAAAAAATATTCTGAACAAATCAAATAATGCAGTTTGAAATATATATATATATATATTTAAAGATATATTGATCTGCAGTTTTAAAATGCTGGTTTGCACTCAGTGTAAACACAGCACCTTAATCTAAAATACTCATAAATACTATTAAATATAAATATGCAATAAAGTTGGATTAATTGATAAATAAAAAAGTTTTATTCAGAGGTTTATGTTGGAGCATATCTTTGTCTTTTATTATTTTATATAAAGTTTTTTTGAGAAAAAAACAAAAGGTTTTTGTCCAGAAAGTTCTCATCAGTAGTTGCAGCACCATCTAGTGGTAAAAACCCTTTACTGTGTAAAAGTAAAACTCTAATCGAGTCAAATCAAGTCCCATTTATTTACAAAGCACATTTCAAAAACAACAGGTTGTTACCTCACAGGACAAAGGGCCGGATGGAGGGTTAGTTGGGTCTCTTAAAGCATGAAAGACAAACAGCATAAAGGACTGAGCATGTTTAGTCTACTTTGATATCAAAGACGAAATGAACTTAAAAAAAAAAACAACCTCAGGGTTACAGACCCACTGAGTCATCAAAAATAAGTTCTATCACCAAACAGCATAAAATGTTATTTCTATGCTTATGAATATAAAGAACAATGAAGTCAGCAGTCTGAGTGTGTTTTAGTGTTCCAAACACATTTTCTCAATCTCATCCATCCAGTCAGAAGACGAGTCTTCCTCAAAGTCCCTGTGAGGAGAGAGGGAAACACTCAACACCATGCATTTTTATCAGGTTTTCATAAAAAAGCCCTGCAACATTCCACACATTCAGCTCTGGACTGGATTCCTAAAACCAGATCAAACTAAAATCAACAGGAATGAGAGGAAATCATGAATGAAGAAATGTTGATCATGTGAGACTAAAATCTTCTCTGTGAAACGCTCTGAGGCTACAGGATCAGTCAAATGACTAAAATCATTCCTAAAGGTTTGTTTTAAACTAAAAGAAAATGTTCCGTAAATGTTGAGCTTAACAGGGTTTACTTAGAACAACTAAGCAGAATGAGTCTGGATTTATCATCACTACATGTTGGCAATGTAACAAAAATAAAAAGACTCATTATGTAGAAACTATTAGTAATAATAATATTAGAGTGTATATAAGCTATCTAATGTATATAAAAATGTTTTATTTTATTTACCTCAATGTAGATGTGATCTGAGCAGAACTGAAGCTAATAATGTAACATTTTTAACTTAAAATAAGCTTAATGTAATCACTTTTAATTATTGAATTAGTTAGCAGATATTAGCTTCTGTAGCATATAGCTTGTTGACGAAATATGAAATATTTTAATGTGTATTTATACAAATTGTTGCTCGAGAAGAAGTTGTTTTTGTAATTTGTAGATTTTATTGTTTTTGGAGAAAAAAAGGGCAGATATAAGATTATTTTTCTTTCTGCTGCCTTTCATTTTATTTGATTTGTATTTTTATTGTATATCGAATTGATTGTTTTTAAATGAATAAAACTTAAAATAAGAAATAAAAATATATTGCTATACGGAGTGTAACACTGTAGAATCGTGCTGCTATTTAGCACAAATTATTAAATATTACAAGCTGCCTCTGATTTATGCAATATTTACACAGCGTAAAATAATATTTAACTATTTTTATGTTCAGTTAGACAAAAAGTTCCATCTTATAACTATAGTATAAAATTAACCTTTAAAGTGTCAACTGGTATATTTATTATTATCATTTATGACAGGTAAGAAATATTAAATATAATTTATTACTATATGAAGTAATAATTCTTCAACTAGCTAAAAACTCTAAGTTATTGACTGACTTCCGGACATAAAGTATACATTTCTTATATATACTTAGCTGTTTTACATGATTGTTGGTTGAAATGAGCATAAAAACAATTAGTTTAATTTATTGTAAACATATTACCAAAATCCACAGATCCAGTTGCTGTTAATCAAATAGTTTTTATGACGGCTGTGAGCCGACGCCCTGTTTAGTGGCCATTTTTGCTTTTGTAGATTTGGTGCTAAATAAAGCAGTGAGTCTTACGTGTCGTCATCATCAGAGCGCGGCTGCAGTCTGTCCTCGTCTTCAGACACGTCGGGCTCAGGACCGTCCGTGTCATCCCCCTGCGGCTGAGTGAGGGGTCCCATCAGTGGGTTATCTGAGAGGGAAAAGCAAAGCTTGGGACAAAAGCATACGTTAAATGTGACCCATCATATCCAAATGAGGATTAAGTCAAATTTGTTTTTCCTTTGTTTGTAATTGTATTTTCAGATTCCTGCTTTAAAAGCTACATTTTGATGCTTAAATCATCCTGATATCATTAGTGGATCCAGAGATATTATTTAATTTGTCTTGTTGGTTACAATAATGCATAAATATTTGGTCTAAATCCTAATTTTATGTTAATTTAATAAGGATTTTTTTAAATGTCATTTTAAAAAGAAACCTCAAATAGTCTTTGAATATTGAGATTTCCCAGCTGGAAAAAAACAAAAGCTTTGATAGCTTACAGTAAAAATCTCAACATTTTAGGGCGTTTTTCCTCAAAATCTGGTTTTTGGTAATGCTCAAAGTGCTTCAAGAAATATTTTAGCAGACAGTTCATTGAAATAAACACATTTATTTGTTATATTTTGCTAAAATGTAATTTTTGCAAGCGTTTTAATAAAACACTTCATCTGCCTGTTTCTCTACATACTTTTAGACTTAATCCTCGTTTCGATGTGATGCTTTTTTATAGAAAGTTGTATAAAAATACCTCCTTTGTGTATTAAAAAGGTGCTAAAAGCTCTGTTCAGCTGAGCCTTCTCTAACAGGCTCAGAAGCCTCTCAGGAGGAGCCCTCTCCCATCGTTTCCTCTGCCTGCGGTGGTCCGGATCACCTGACACACCTGGACAAACAGACACCTTTATGTGTTTTAAATCTTCTTTCATACGTGTCAGGAAATTAAAACCCTGCCGCCATCGTACTTCCTCGGATAGAGTCGCCATGCTGGGTGGACGCCACGCTGTCCGATGACATCAGGCTGGCACCGGCTAACATCTGCAGCACGGCGTCGGGGGGCTCGGACGCCCACTGCATCCGAGGCACCGGCTCCGTGCTTTCATTAGAGCTTCTGGGTAAATCCACACCTACACAAGGAACAATTTAGCTTTTTTTCAAAGCAAAATCCTGGTGACAACACTGCCGACCTTGACTCTACCTTCAGCGGTTGATGTTATTAAACTCTTCTCCCCCAGGAAATTAGCCACTTTCCTTCCCTCCTCTCTGTTCCATCGACCTAAACGCCTCCTCTCCTCCTCTGCCTCTGTGGGCTATAAAAGATGCAGAGCAGTGCAGTAAATGCTTTTCAAATATAAACACAGTATGTTATGTGTGAAGCAGTGAAATCCTTTGTGCTTTTTTTTAAACCTGGGAGGGCAGATGCGAACGCAGGAGCTTGGAAACGCGGTGAGAGGTCAGGATGGTGCGCACTGACGGCCTGTCCTTCGGGTTCGTCTTGAACATGTGCTTGATCAAGTACTGCAGCTCGTAAGGCAGGTGGTTGGGGAGGGGAGGGTAGGCTCCCCGACACACCTTCAGAATCAGGCTCTTCCAGCTGGACGCCTGAAACTGGAGACAAGAAATGAAGTGTGAGCATCTGAGCCACAGATAATCTACAGATAACCGTTTCACCTGACAAACTGTTATGCTGATGATCCTCTGATATATTTGTCCAATCATAAAAACCTGTACGACACGTTTACTTCTAAACTCAGAAAAAAACAGATGTGGGTTTTTATGACTACATCCTTGTAGCTGGAGGCTATATCTATTCCTAGGCCAGCTACTGATCTGATTCATGATAGGCCGGCACCGCTAACTGAGAGGCCGGCACTGGCAAATGAGAGGAGACTATTCATTTGTTTTAGGGGTGCAGGATAGTTATCGGGCCGATATCATCACAAACAGAACTGATATGTTCATGTTTGACAGCTCAGCAGTGCGTATACGTGTTTCGGCCCGACTCGAGCAACGTTCAAGTTGCGTCGGAACAAACAACTTTCTCACTAGAAAAATAATTAGAATACTCCGTGCTGAAAAACAACCAGTCATTTTAATAATTATTAATATTATTTTACCAATTAACCATGTATGTTATAACGCAAACTTTATAATTATAAACATAAAAAGGTCGGAACAGCTACTCCCAATTTGAGAACGTAATATCCGTTACCTCTTGAAAGGAGGTATAATTTACAGTATAATTTACAGTGTCATTTGGTTTTGGTCTTATATATTTAATGATCTTACTCATTTTTGACTAGTCTTATCTCCTATGCATGCTATTCGCTAGCCTTTCCTATGCTAATGCTAGCTTATCCATGCTAGTTGCTATCCTCCACAATAAAAAGTATCACCAGAATCGGAGCGTACCGGGTGTTTGAGCGTGCAGAGCTCGTAGAGGACACAGCCCAGCGACCACACGTCACTGCAGAACACACAAAATAGAAGCTTGTTATTCATTGGGCCTCATGCAAGAACCGTTCGTAGTACGAACAGATTTGTTCTTAAGTTGTGCGTACGAGTGATTTAGGAGAATTTGTAGCATTCACCAATTTTTTCGTATTCTAAGATTTTCTTCAGATACAAACAAAATTCATGTGTGGTCCAGACCTGTCGTATATTTTAAGAGCGTCAGTCTGCTGTTATCCAGATGGATTTTCTTCACTAATAACTTTATTTTTCATTATTTTGAAGATATTTTGAGTTGAAAATAAACCACACTCCATAATTATGTTGACAATAATTCTGTTTGCACGGTGTGTGACTGCTCTTCTTCTGAGTAAATGAAAACTATGTAACAGAGTTGTTCACACTTAAATTAAAAATATTTGACCAAAGGAAAACCGGAGCAGGACTAGAGAGAGATGATTATGATTTAGATTTTTATTTCTGTGACTGTATACGATCCACAGGAGACACAACATTAAAACATTTCATTCCTCAGCTTTAAAGCAGATCCTTTAATTCCACAGCTGAAGCTGCTAAAAATGACAGATTTTTTTTTCTGGATCTCTGAGAGCAAAACTTCAATCTTCAAACTCGTAAAGTTCTTCTTTTTTACTTTGTGATGTCATTTATGAATGAACACTTCTTGGTATGTGGGGCAGGAAACATAGCCTTATATGGTGTTTTTGGGGTGGTAATTATGCAAATCACCTCTCCTCGTGGATACACATTAATCAGTTTACGCTGCACATTTACACACTTTTCCTGAAGATAGAAGAGTTTGTTGAATCTGGCGTGACATGTTTGTACGAACCCTTCATACGAACTAAAGTAAGAGAAATTTAGGATAAGAACATGTTCTTGCATGAGGCCCATTGTGTGCTGGCCCAATCACAGAAACACAAACTTCATGTATCACACTGCTGATGGATGATTTAAAGGTGACATATCATGCAAAACCAACTTTTTTATCCGGTAAATACCTTTTATTGTGTACTTTGAGTCTGTAAGCCTGAGGGGGGCGGGGCTTAAAGCTTTCTTAAAGGAACAGTAACAACACCAGATGCTTTGAGACTCACCAGAAAAGGGGTGAAAGAGGAGCTGGTAAAGTTAAAATAAGAAATTTCAACCAAAGCATTGTAGTTCCACTTTATAAAGACCCCAACTGAATGATTTAAATGTGAAAAAGAAGGATTTAAAAGCATCATATGTTTACTTTAACACATGGTCACGATATTTTCAGTTTGAAGAGTAGTGTTTATAACTGTATCATTTAGGATTCTGCATAAAATCCAAGAATGAAAGTCAAACAATGCATTAATTTTAAATTTGATCCCAATAGGGTACACCAAGTCCATCATATAGACAAACGAGACAAACACTCCCACACACACACACACACACACACTCCCACACACACACACACACACACACACACACACACACACACACAAACACACACACACCGGGGGATAATTCAGGGTCTGTTTGTAAATCTGCATCACCAAAAGTTACGATCCCACTTCTCTCTGACTGTGCAGAGCTCGAAGCTGAAATGTTTCAAAAAAACAAACTTTAAATTCTCTTTGAAAGTCAGAGAGACGGTATCCTCCGCGTTAAATAAGGAAGGAACCAAGCAGCTTTTTGTCAAAGTAAACTACAGCAGTCTGAGTTTATATCTAGGTCAGTGAAAAAGAAATAAATATCAGCTCTCTGCGTGTAGGAAAGTAGCTGAATCCTGCCAGGTTCTATGTTTGGTTCAAAACAATCAAGTATTTATACTGTTAACACTTTTAATATGAAGCACCAGTTATCTTTATTTACACCTTGAGCTAAAAACTTTTTATGTTTTTGTATCTTCTGTTGATGTTATATAAATATTTACAAAGTAAACAAAGCTATACTCATAGTTTGTTATTACTGTCAACTGAATCTGCCTGCAAACTGTTCATTAGAACACTATTGTTTTCTGCATTTATTTTCATCCTGACAGTGTTTGTTTACCATGAGGAACAATCGGCGTACAGTTGTACCTTTTGTTGTTGTACGGTTTGTTGTCCCAGATTTCTGGCGCCACGTAATACGGCGTCCCCACGTACGCCTGAGCGTGAGCCCTCCAGCTGCAACACATTCACAGTCACATTTAAGAACCAACAGGTAGCGGAGCCTCGAGGAGTCGGTGCACCCCCCTCTCACTGCGAGCACCTGTTCAGAACACAAGCTGAGCCGAAGTCCCCGAGCTTCACGGAGCCGTCATCTGTCAGGAAAATGTTCTGGGTGAGAGAGAGAGGGAGGGGGGCAATTTAATATGAGCCAAACCATATAAGAGCAGCCAACTACAGCAGAAATGATAGGTAAAAGTGAGAGATCATTCAACCAGGCAGGAAACTAAATTAACCACTTCCTCACAGAAATAAATCTGACCAGCTACAAGAAAAGGTCTTGCTTTTATAGTGCGTTTTAATAGGAAGCAATTATGTAAGTAAAGGTAACGATTATGTTAATACAAGTCATAGCATCCATCTCCTGAAGGAGCGGAACAAGTAGATACCGTATATCAGGGGTGTCAAACTCATTTTCACAGAGGGCCACATGAGCGTTATGGTGGTCCTGTTGTAATGAACTTTAACGTTTCATGTTTAACTTTGATTAAACAGTGTTTCAACGTGTTCTATTTTAAAGACTGAAAAGAACTAAGTGTAGCCTACTTTCTTAGTGACATTTTCTAACATTTCATTTTACACTTGGTGCTCACTAATTGTGCATTGGCACCATTATTAATGAAAAATACCCATTAGATCAGGGCTATGCAACTGGTGGCCCGCGGGCCACATCAGGCTCGCTAGTGACCAAAATCCGGCCCACCACCTGGTTCATTAATCTCTTCAGCCTAAACTCCCAGTTTTCTACTTTAAATCCTATTAGTTCTTTAAGTTAGACATAGATATGTGTGTCTACAGAAATGTTAGAATCTTGGTTAAAAGCTGGTAAAAAAAAACATTTCTATGAAAACACAAGTCAGTTAAAACTACAAGCAGTTGAAGATAAAAGTAAATAAGTAAAAATAAAATTTGTTTTTAAAATGTGGCAAGTTAAAAATGTCAAAAATATTTGTGTCAATTAGGACACGTATTTTTTATGTTTTAATATCACTACTTTTATTACATAAGGTTCTGTTTGTTGTTTTCAGGATTAAATGCAGCAAAATAAACTAATGCTTGGTTTGTTTACATAATGACTTTAATTACTGGATGTTTGGCCCCTGAGCTGTTGTTGACCTGAAGTAATAATCCTGCATTAAATACAGTATAAACTAAGTTACCTTGGATTTTAAATCTCTGTGCAAAACTCTCTTATCGTGGATATGCTGCGCACCTGCACACATCTGAGCAAACCACTTCAAGATCTGACAAAAAAGCAAAAAAAAAATTATTAATTAATCCAGAACAAAACTGTGAACACATGACAGTAAAATTAGCTGCACACATTTACATTTTCAACCCCAAACTGGTTGTTTTTCTGTCGCTGAATCCTCTGAAGCAGATCTCCTCCACTGCAGAACTCCATAAAGATGCACAGGAGGCCATCGGCTGAACAAACACAACCACATTTCCTATTCAGCAGTTCAAACACTACAAACTGTATCTGCCAAAAATATCTTGTAATAGGTTTTAAAGGCGGAGGCGTGTTTGTGAGATTACCTTCGAATGCCTCTCTGAAGGCCACAATATTAGGATGTTTCATTTTGGACAGCAGGATGGCTTCTCGTCTCGCCTCCTCCAACTTGGACTGGTTCTATAAAAACAATCAAATGAGTGCTTTAACGATGTTTACAGTCATAAAAACAGACAGCTTCAGTGTGTGGGCAGCTGGTAGGTATGTTAGTCACACAGCACATCTTGTTTCATGTTTATTATATATATTAATGAAATAAAAACACTGAGGTTGTTTTTTTCTATTTATATCTTCACAACAAAGGTGAGGACAAATATGTAGCTGTTTTTGTTTAAACATACCTTTGGCAGCTGAATTTCCTTGAGCACATATTTTTCCTGAGTGCTTCTACATTTTACTAACAAAGCTCTGCCGAAAGACCCTTCCCCAATGACTCTCAGGTGGGAGTACCTCTCCATCCAGCTTCTTTACAAACAGACTACAAATAAATAAAAACAGATAAATACACTCATCGGCTGATTTTAAATTAAAACTTTGTTAATTTAGTGTTTGTTTCATTACACTCCTCTTTTATAGGGCTAACAGAAGACAACTATCAGTAAATCCTCGTGCAGTTTGCTTGATCGCTGTACTTCCTTGTTATTGAATGACGTAGGAGGGACGCAGTTGCGCTGCGCAGCCGCAAGAGGGCGCCAGAGCACAACTTCTAGTTCCACCGTCATGGATTTCGGTTTGTTCTGACAGAACTGTAATAATTTATGGTTCAGTCAGTCACAGCAGTGGTGGGCAGCACTAACCTAAAAATGACTTGCATTAACCCTAAAGTACTAACTTCAATACATAGGTCCCCTAATTCTAAAGCAGTAACACACTTAAAATTTTAGCAAAAGCTAATTGTAAAGCACTAAAATCTCAGCTGACCCATGGAACATTCCTGAGTCAACATATTTTCTGTGTGCAGAATATTGTTAATATTTCATCTAGTCCAGTGGTTCCCAAAGTTGGGGTCGGGACCTCTTTGTGGGTCACAAAACATCAAGTGAGGGTCCCCAGATGGTTTCCAGACATCAATTTAAATGCAATAAAATGCTAATGGATTATTTTCATCATGATTATTGCATTTTTTTTTAAATAACCATAAATGAATAAAAATTAGTATCATAGTTAGATTTGTTTAAAGTTATTATTCCCACGTTTAACAGAGGTATTAGCAATGTTTACAGTTTTTATTTTACAGTTAAAATATATGTTTATCAAATAAAGTCTAATGTTACAACTGATCATGAATCCCTTTAAGAAATCCTCTTCTGCAACCTGTAGCTTACAGATAACTTCCCAAACCACACTAACCCATTGGAAATAACACCAGTGGGCTTTTACAAACACATTGCCTGTGGACCTTATGTGCTGCCAGGTAAATCAATAAGAGTGTGAGTGGTCCCTGCTCACTGTTAGCTGTGTACTTAGGTACTGACCTCGAAATGAGGGAAGGAAATGCTTCTCTCCTGACAGAACTACCAATCAAACACATATGAAGTGGGCAGACTGGGTCTGGCTGCAGGATCAAGGGAACGTGACAGAAATAAAAAAATAAATAAAATAAAAAAATGATGGCCTGGATGGAAATACAGTGAGGACTGGCTGAAAATGTTCGCCTGGACACTTTTGCTGCAAACTAAGATCAGCTTCCATCCAGTGGCATCCATGTAAGGGCCTTTAATTGGTCACAGATGGGAGAGCTTGATGTGAGCTCACAGAGATGGAGACGTTTGGACAGGAGCCAGTGTGACTGGTTGCAAAATTAGGGAGTGATGGAAATATAACAACGTGTTCGGCTGACACTAGAGGGCCTCATGCAACTCTAAAGTCAGACCAAAAAAGCTTAGTTTGCAAGACTCACTTCAGAATAAACAGCTTCAGCTGATGAAGGGTTGCAGAAAAAAGGGTTTACTTTTATATACATGTGTTTTTGACTAAAATATAGAAGCAAAATTAAGTTTCTCGTTTATGTAAATATGCAATAACCCAGTGTAAAACAATTATAAGTATTTAATCTTATCTTATCTAATTTAATCTTCATTCTGAATAATATTTAAGCCTCTATTTACAAAGTAACACATGTTTTAAATTTTGTTTACATGTTAAAAAATAAAGTAAAAAAAACCTTCAGATTAAAGAAGTTAAATGAATTTAACTCCTACTTCACAACGACTGAATGAATGAACTGCAGAATCCTGGCCTGATGATGTTGCACTTCTGTGCTGACTCATTCTTTTGAACTGTGCCAAAGGACTGAATCTTCTTCAAATTTAAAAATAACAATTAAACTTCAAGTTGCAGCCAAGAGGGATGAATACTTTTGTATCTCATTTATTTTTTATGCAATTTATTATTTGTCTGTATTTTTATGTATATTGACAAGTTAAATATGTAAAAATGAGGATGAATCCAGAACACAATTAGTATTATATCACAGAAAATATTTAATAAAAGGAAAATTTGTCATATACCATATGTGATTAGATAATTAAGGCAACTAATAGCTAATTTCCATAGTACCTTTTTTATTTGTAAAATGCAGCAGTCTAAATTCAAAGTATATGAGTTTGGACATTTAAAGGGTTTAAATAATCTCTATTGTTTTGAGCAGAATCTCTCCAGCAGCGCCGCCAGAATAGCAAACTGTGTCCAGTTTGCAATGTTTGCCTCATTACCTTCCTTTTATTTATTCATTTAGTCCCTTATTTATTTATTTTCGTCTCCGTGGCTCTGCCCCGGTTCCACCTATGAGCAAATGACCGGCCGCAGCAGGGAAATAAAGGCAGTAATAAGGCACAGCGGAGCAGTTTGTTCACAGCATCTGGATTCTGTTGCACAAGCTGTTTCGGGGAAATGTGGCGGATATTTCCAGCTTTTTTTTTTTCACGTCAGAAGATGTCTCATTAGGTCTGCGAGGAAGCGCAGAGAAAGTTTCAGTGGAGAGATGGCAGTTAATGGGTGTGGACTCAATTAAGTTTGCATCGAGAATTATTTAAGTCCAGATTGAAACGAGAAACACTGGAGAGTGTAATATGGAGCGCCAAGTAATATGAAATGTTAAAAATATTATATTTATTATATTTCACTAGCATTTTTCATTATTTAACTCACTTTTAAAGTGTTAAAAATTTCCCACAAACATTTTATTGTTATTTAGCTCATTGTTCTTACATTTAGCTCATTTTACTATACGTTAAATAAAAAATAAAAAAAATCCTAAATGTAAAAGTTAAACCTTAAATGTTGACATTCACATTTAGGTATTTTGGAATGGAACACAGCCTTTGCTGTTGATGCTCGGCTCATGTTATGACATCATCATCGTGAGACAATAGCAACCGCTAGCGCTCCAATGCAGCTAAAGCTTCCCGACAACTTGCAGTTATTGTTCGTGTTCAAGCTGCACGTCAAACTGCTGGACCACAGGTACCACCCATACTGTTTTTTATGAACACATTTTGATATTAGATTTTAAATATTATCTTTAAAAGTGTTAGAAGCATTAGCAAACGTTAGCGTCAGATAACCAGGATGATGTCATCATCCTGCGACAAGCATCTACAATGGCTGCTGCTAGCCACAGCTACCCGCTAATAATGCTGCTGAAGTTAATATTTAAAATTCAACATTTTTAACTCTGAAAACGTGAGCTAAATATTAAAAAATATGTTCATTTTACACCTGGCACTTCATTACGGCGTAATATTATGACTTTATTCTCGTAAAATTATTAATTTAGTCTCATAATATTACAACTTTATTCTCATAACATTATGACTTTATTCTCATAATAATAATTTTTAAAAATCTTGTTGTGTGGCCCTAATACTCCGTCTATAGTGTAAAGCAGTAAATATAAAAGAAAACAATATGGACTAAGACAAACAGAAATAACACAGTTAAACTAAAACTTATTTATATGAAAAGTACAAAGTGTTTGTTTATAGAAAAAGATCATCCCTCTGATAAGCTTCTGACATAAAACAGGTTCAGTAAAGATGGGTTTTTATAAGACCCAGATCTGCTCTGGCTGTGCTTTGACTCTGAGAGAGCCTCTAAATGCAAAACAATTAATCATGTTTGAGCTGCAAACAGCTGTGGAGCAATAAAAAATTAAAATTAATGACATCAGAATATTCTGGAATAGGATTTATATAAAGCTGCATGATGCACACTAAAACTGCTGGGTTGTTTTCATAACTATCTGATCGGGTTAAAACTGTACTCGACTTTTTTTAAGTCGCTACTTTAACACATTTGGTGCTAATTGATGCTAACATTAGCAAACTGGCAGCAACCTATATTAGAATGACCTAATAAGTGTTTGGCTCTAATTCAACAGATTATTTATTTTCATAGTCCAAGTTTGACCCAGCTCTAAGTTATAAACTATTTGTAATCCATCAGTTTTTATTGTGTACAAACCTTGTTAAATTCAGTCAGATATATACAGTAGAGACACAATTATATCTACAAGTCATAACACATAAAAAGTCACTGCAGTTTGATAGCTCTAAATTAATTTGGTTTTGTAAATTCAAGCTCCCGGTGCCACCGAATTAATCGTGTTTTCAGTGTGTGTTTTTGTCTTTTTCTTACAATCAAAGCACAAAACAAGAAGCTCTGCCAATATAATTTCAAATTTAATCAAATTAAACTGAGAGGCATCAACTTAAAACAGCAGGAAATCCATTGTCTCTGAAAGAGAACACGTAGTAAATACCAGGAAATGTGTCATAATAAAAGCTTGAACAAACATGTCTGGTAAATATTGTTGCAATAAAACTGCAACGACTAAAGTGATGTTTTTTGTTTTTATCACAACATAATACTTTAAATTTAAGCAGGAATGAGCAGAGAAGATATTTTATGCTCGCTGAGATGCAGTTTTGTGGAGAAAAACATCAGGTCCAAACATCTTCAAATCCTCCGACAGTTCAAACAGAATCAATGAATAAAATAAAATAAAAAAGTTTAATGCTCCACAGTGTTATGTAACCAGAGCTATATGTTTATTTATTGTGCTGTGGATCACTGTGTGCTAATTCAAAGTTTAACTAAATTTTAGGGATCATTTGAGCCTCATAAATGTTTTATTACTATCTTTACCCACATGGACTATATGCTCATCCTCAGATAATTATCTTGGATATGGTCCCTCTTCTCGGCTCATTGTCCCCGCTGTTGTTTATCGATTTATCCTTTACACCGAGCTAAAGGAACAAATATACAGCAAATGGAGTTTATCCTCTAAAAAAAAAGACACAATACAAACATAAAAGTTAAAGTGTGGCGTCTGCATCAAACAGGATTGCATCATAGTGCTGCAGTATTTACATTAGGAGTGATATTTACATCCATGCATTCTCTATAGGAAGCTGAGCCTAAATAATTAGATGAGTTAGTGCACAAATAAATTGGGATTTAGGTCAGCCCTTCTTTCTTTTCTTCTTCTGCTGCTCCATCTGGTAGTATTTCTAGTAGTAAAACTATGTAAACCATGTATTTTAATAAGAAAACTTTCTTTTCTAAAAATGTTGAAAACTCAGAGAGGAAATAACTCCTCAGGGCTGCAGGACTGTGGAACCACCAGGGAGCTTCTTCACAGCACAGAAAGGTTGCAGGTTCAAATCTTGCTCGGGGCTTCTCTCTGTGGAGTTTGCACGTTCTCCCTGTGCATGCATGTGTTTTTGTTGTTTTTCATTTTCCTCCCACCAACAACGTGAGCACGGTTGTCTCATTTGTCCCTGTAAGGGACTGTGAGGATGGGATCAGGAGTGTAGGGAAATATATGCTGACAAAGATCTATCTATCTATCTATGCTTCCTCGCAGACCTGATGAGACATCTATCAATAGATAGATAGATAGATATTGCAGTATATAGTATTTAGATTACATGTAAAAATATAGTGCCCCTTTTATCTTAAATGCAATAAATTTTATATCATAATTATATACACATATATCCTCCTGAGACCCTGTGTCCTCCTAAGAGGACATTGAGATAGAAAGAAATGCACATGCTAACAAAGCTCGGGTCTCAGGAGTTTATGCCAGGGCTATTCAACTAAATTGCTCCAGGGTCCACAGTTACTGCAGGCCAACAGCTCAGGAGCTGAACATCCAGTAATTAAAGTCATTATGTAAATAAACCAAGTATTAAAAAGATCTGTTATTTTTTAGATCGTTTATTTTGCTGCATTTGCTTCATTTCTTAAAGTAATGATGGCTACTCGTTTTTCTTTACTTGCTTTTTTTTCTTGCCATTATACAAATTCTAACAGTCTGTTCAGTAGGACTGTCAGCTATGTACTGTATTCACCTTCTGCACAACACAACTGATGGTTCCAACCCCATTTATAAGGCAAGAAATCCCACTTATTAAAGCTGACAGGGCACACCTGTGAAGTGAAAATCATTTCAGGTGACTACCTCTTGAAGCTCATCAAGAGAATCCCAAGAGTGTGTGAACAAAGCAAAATGTGGCTACTTTGAAGAACCTAGAATATAAGACATATTTCAGTTGTTTCACACTTTTTAAAGTTTTTTTGGTTTTTAATATATATATTTATATAACATTTAAGAAAATTATGTTTAAGTCTTATTATTATGTACTTCTCTTTAAGTGAGAGGCTTTTATACCCGAACACAGTGATGTAAGCAAACCGCTAGCGTTTTAACCAATAAGAAAATTCAACTGCAGTGGCCACCGTTCTACTCATAGAGGGCAGCACTGAGACGTTTTAGACAAAATCTCACAGAATTAAACAAATTTACACAAAAATGTCAAAACTTGCACAGAAATATAAAAATAATACCTTTAATGATCAATTTAAACAGTTTATCAAAAAAAGTTGATTTGAGGTTTAATTACTCTTTAAAGAGACTGAGGCCAATTTCAAGGTGTTTAGATAAATAATGCAAATTTACAGCATTTTCATAACTATATGCCTGGTAAATACATAACCCCCCCCCCCCCTTTTTAAGTTAAGGGTACCATCTATTTTGACAAAACTAAAAGCCTTTAAAAAACCCTGAAAACATAACTAAGTGGATTTTCTGTTCTTATCTGTCTGCTGTGAATTTGACTTCCTTCCTTTGACATCTGTGATAAATTCAACTTGAGCTGCTGCATCAAGAACAACATTTTTTCTCAGGATGAGACAAACAAGTTGATCTCAATCTGTCTCCACGTTGCCTCCTCTTTTTATTTTCACACTTTACTCCGTCTTTACTCGGTTGAATCACTTCCAAAAGAAGACTGGCGTTTGAAGGTTGGGGGTTCTCTTCTTTCGTATCGCACTGACAGACGTCTGCCGGAAGATTCGAGCTGGCATCGCCGCTCCAACTGCAGCCGCTTCTGAAACATTAAATATTCTGCACCATTAATGCACAGATATGAGAGTTTATATCTCTGGGCACGCTCCACTCTGGGCTTTTTAAAAATGTGTTACTTTGGCAGTTTTCATTAAATTTCCTGAATGGTGTTTGTGCTGAAAATTTCATCTTACAATCTAGTTTCTACTTAAAGAACATTGAGTCTGAACACAAAAACAATTAGGGGTGATAATATTCACGGACCCTAACAGACTGTAATAGGAGATTAATGTAGGGAAGATGCAAGGTCAGCGTTTTCAGCGGCGCTATCTAAAAACTGGCTTCAGTTTGCTGTAATCAACTTTGTTCTCCCACGAGAAACACGCTGCCTTTTTTATTCTTCAACAACTGCCTGCCAAGTGTGGATCATGCTATTTTATACAGCTTTTTAGCCGGATCACACATTTTAACCAAACTGTTGTTCCAGTTCCACTCTGCCAGTTCAGGTGGTCTTTGATAATCCCAGCACCTTATCTGTTAAAACAGCTCTGTGTTCACTGGTGTTTGTCCTGTTTCAAGCAAACACTCCCTGCTTCCAGTCAGCTGTGACAAAAATTTGGAGCAAAACTAAACAGGTAGAACATAAAAACTGAGAAAAACAAAATGCACTGAGAAAGAAAAGTGAAGAAAAAGGTCAGAATGGACAAAGCTAGAGTCAGTGAGTCAGAAAAAATCTGAAGGGTGACTTTTCTTTTTTTTTGGAAAAAGAAACATCTGCTGTGGAAAATTCCAGGGCTGAATCTGTCTGTGGATGAGATTACTGATAACCCGATTGTTTGGTCTTTCCCCCCTCCTGCAGGTTTGATGTAGGGTTAAAAGATTTGTTTCAGAAACAGCTGCCGTCTGTGATGTTTGCAAAGTTCACAACATCCTGGATCACACAGGGGTTTACACCTACACACTCTGTTTTCTGATTTACTCAAACTCTGAGATTAGAAACTGTTTTAATTAAAGTGAAAAATCCACTTTTTTTGCCGTTAAATACATTTTGTTGTAAACTTGGAGTCTCTAGAAGTGCAGAAAATCTCTCCCCATGATTTTGTTGTCGTAGTTTTTCTCTCATTCTGGGCCATTAAGGCTGGATGGACAAGTTTTCCCTTGTTTAGAGCTTTGAATTAATTTGGGGAAAAAAATGGTTTATTTGCTATCAAACTAATGAGCCAGTCTGGAAGCTGGAGGGGGTGGAGTGAGAATACATTTAGATTTAAAGAGACAGCCTCAAAGTGAGCTCAAACAAGTGAAAGAGGGGCTTGTGGAGTTACAATAAGGAGGAATTCAAACAAAAGCATTGCAGTTCCACTTTATACAGACCCCAAGTGATTTAAATGTGAAAAGGAAGGATTTAAAGGTATTTCTATTGCTGGGTTGCTGATGACGTAGTATGAAGTTTAGACTGGGGGTATGAAGTAAACGCGGCCCCGTTTCCTTCTGTTGATTCAGCATCAAAATGTCTAAATTCTGTGCCGTGTTACGGTTGTTGCAACTGCTCCAATTGGGAGAAACATAAAAGTTTTTTTCACGTTCAGTGTGTCAGAAAAAAGACGGCAGCGACCCCTTTCTAACAGGATGGTATAATTTAAATCCTATTTTCAGATATTTTCCTGGATAGTGACTTGAATTTGGGTTTACAGAAGCTAAATAAATTATTTACAAGTAGATCCGACCAAGCACATAGAAATAACAGAGGTTAACTCGTAGTTAGAGATAGCATTGTTATCATAAGCTAATGACATAAAATAGCACAAGTCACTCCTTACATGGGCAGAAACAAGTTGACAGACATTTAAATCTTTTTTGGATCCTAAATGTTTGACTCAACCTGAAACTAAATAATTGTACCTTTGAGGCTTTTGAAAGCGTTCATCTGGCTCGTCGTATAATATGAGGTCTGCAGCTCCAGATAGTTTATGTCGATCGCCTCAACGCCGGTAAATCCTCCAGATTATATGACAAGACTTTTTTTATTAAGACAATATGGATCATATCCTAAATGTACACATATTTTCTTTGTTTTCTCGTCTGCACCAGTCCATAACATGACCTGCAGTCCTCAAACCCTGCCTCCATGAATCCTGTTTAGAGCCTCAGAACTTTGACTTTAGTTCAAATCTTTAATCTTTGTTTGGTAGAATGACTTGTGTTCTTGGGGGGCCGGGGTTGGGTGGAACATTGTGAACAGAAGCCCTGGCATTTTCCTCTGGAATTCTCTGGAATATTTCTGAATTCAACTCTGTATCAATGATGGCGAGCCATCCTGGCTCAGATGCAGACAAACATGCCCAAAGCACTGCAGCCCTGGCAGCCGTGCCATTGTTTCTCTGGGTTCTCCTGGTGCTGAACTCATGAATAAAAATATGAGACAATGTGAGAGGAGCCTGTAGATGCAGCAGGATTTATATGTGCACAATCTGTCTGGTATAAAACTCTTTAAAAGTGGATTTGCGTTGAGAAATGGCCTTTTTTTTCAGGTTTTCAATTCTTTTTTTTGTTACTTCTACAAAAAAATGCCTTTAAACAATATCCTTGATACTCAAAAAATGGCACAGACTCACATGTAGCCAGCTGTCTAAGAATAATAAATTATTTAATTACTTTTCATCTAAACAACCAAGTTAGTTAATTTTATGTAAAAACAGAATATTCTGAAAGACTCAGGAACTTTGTAACACTGCTGTCTTCTTGGGGACAGCTTTAAAGATGAGGATGAAGAACCTGTGCTTAATGTTTAATGATCTCAGCAAGTCTGACAGGAGAAACAGGAGCTGCACCTAAATCATATCTGTTCTGCTGTTTCCCACAACTCTGAGTGTTCACTGCCTCTACAGGTAAAAACTGCTGTTAAAGGCTTGTGTGTAATTTACCAATATGTCATTTACTCATGATATATATTAGGGGTCCAACAATGTACGTATCTGTATCCAATCATTCAATACACACTATGTATTGAACAATACAGACTTTTAAAATTAATTTTATCAACTTGTCTTCTGAAGATGTTGAAGGATCAGTGGATCTGTGTTTGACTGCTCCACCTAGGCTGCATTGTTGAGCACAGATCCACTGAGAAACTTGCTGTTTCAGCAACATTTAGTTTAAAAACTGTACTTTTGAGGTTAAATAAATGTTCATAATTCATTTCAATAAATTACAAGTTAAGAAGGGCATGGACATTTCTCTTTTTTGTATAAAAAACATAACAAACCGTGAGACTTTTTCTGTATTGTTGCACCCCTAATGAATGGATGTTTTTCAGTCTTATTTTAACTTATTTTCAATAATGTACAAGCTTAAATCACTGGAATGATTTTTAATTTCATGCTTACATCAGTTAACCACTGTTTGATGGTTTGTGGTGGATTTCTGTTTAATTTGCTTCACATTGTTTTTCTTACTTATAGTTTTACTGAATGACTTTACTCTGTTTCTCTGAGCCAAAGATAAAAAAAGGTAAATATTCCTGTAGAAAACAGGTGCAGTGATCATTCTGTCTTAATGTTGAGATTCATGCTGTGAAAGCTGTAATTATATCAGACAACCAAGTGTTTTTTCTAAAAAATCAGGTAATATTTCTACAGTTTTTGTCTCAGATTTTAAAATAAAAGAACAAACTTGAAACTTTTGCCTATTTTTATGAAACGTTCTCCATCCTGCTTTATAAAAGATTGCTGCGGTGTCGCCAGCCCTGTCGCTGCTGATATTCTCTGTCTTGACTTTGCCTCTGAAAATGATTTGATCCATGGAAAAAAAAACATACTTTATTTTTGAGTTTAATTAAAGAAAGATCCACTTGTGATTTGTGCAGCAGTAGCTAATTAAAGATAAAGGCAGAAAAGACTTAACGTGGGAGGTCTAGCTATTTCTGGGCCTCAGACTTTAGATATTATATTAAAGCCAAGAGCAGCTCTGCTCTGTGTGACTATAAACCTTAAAGTTAATGTGCACATAATCAGTATTGTAATTTTTTATGTGTTTAAAAAAGATAAAAAATGATGTGACATCTTAATTCTTGCTTATATTATGATTTAAAACTAAAACATTCCAGCAAACAGGGGGTGCAGGAGTGTTTTCTGTTTGTGTTTATAATGTCCTGCTGTTGTCCTGTCATGCTTTACTGGACCACATGAATGGAACTGAGCTGTAGCTAATGTTGTTGTGATCCCTGAGCTTCTGCTGCTGGAAGTCTAAACGCCTGCCGGCCCCGTCCGGACTCTGGTGACCCCATGTAATGAGCAGCATCGCTCCAGTGACCGTGAACCTGTGCTGAGGTGTAATCAGACAGGAATTGGAAACACCTGCAAGTGTGTGTGTGTTTGGATGGGTATTTTGTGACATATGAGGACCATTTGAAGACAAAACACCTACATGTGGGGACAGCTGGTACGTATGGGGCTGATTCTCTGTTTGGTTTAAACGCCATTGGTGGGATGGGGGTTAGTTTTAGGGTAGGGGGTCAGGGTTAGGCTGTAGAATTAATGAAAGTCAATGGAATGTCCCCATATGTATAGGTGAACACAGAAGAGAGTGTGTGTGTGTGTGTGTGTGTGTGTGTGTGTGTGTTAGAGGAGGTAATCTTTAGGCACCTTGCCTCTAAAAAACAATTTCAGACATTAAGCAACAATTAACAAAGTTGCAAAGTAAAGAAGAAAAACTGAACCTTTGAAAAACTATAGGTTATTTATTGTACAGATCCTAAAACTAATATATAAATATAAGAATTATACAATATCTGACACTGTCATCCAGGCTAGGTTTGATTATAGTTTTCAGGTCTAAAAAAACAAATCTTTCTCCAAAATGGAACACCTGTGTGAAGGATTGCCACATGTTAAAGAGGACATATCATGCTAAATCCATTAAGTTTTTTAGCCCTTAAATACATTTTGTTGTGGACTTGGAGCCTCTAGGTGTGCAGAAAAGTTGAATAAAGCTTGTCCCGGTGCTGCGTAGATATCTTTATATTCTGTTTGGGTCATATTTTTAAAATTTGTTCTTATTTCTGTTTTCTCTTTCTTTTTTGCACAATAACATCAGAGTATTTTCTGCAGATATTGTATGCTAAACAAGGTCACGGTTCTGCAGATTAGTCGTTTTTGTTCTCCTCTGGCTCTGGGTCAGACTCTGGCTCCAACATGTAAGGCTGGATGGACAAGTCTTTCCTTGTTGAAACTTTTTCATCGATTTGTAAATAAAAAATGTTTCTGCGCCGTAGCTCTGCTATCAAACTACAAAAAATGGCTGGAGGAGGGCAGGGTGTGAAGTGCCTTATTTACGTTTAAAGAGACAGCAGCTAAACGAGTTGCTCTCTCCTTAACAGGGGTGAAAGAGGGGCTTGTGGAGCTACAGTAATGAGGAATTCAGACTGAAGCATTGCAGTTCCAGTTTACATAAATCCCAACTGAATGATTTAAATGCTGAGGTGGGTGGAGTACCTAAAAATTATACTCAAATAAGAGTAGCAATACTTCAATAGTAAAAGTAAAAAGTAGGCATCAATGAAATGACTCAAGAACTAAGTAACTTATCAAGACATCAATAATTTAGTATTTAAAAATTACATCATCAGGCGAACCAAAATATAAAGCTTTGTGGAAATGTTATTTTAAAGATTAAAATAATTCATATAAATACCATAATTACAAAACTAACAAAAGCTGCAGGAGTGTGTGTGTGTGTTCGGTGAATTTTTGGTGAAAACTTGTTCTTCATTCAGTGAAGTTTACGCACAGTTTGTAGAGTATCCAGAAATTTTACTCAAGTAAGTTTAGTGATACTTTATAACAAAATTACTCAGAGTTGTAAAGTAACTAAGTACAAATACTTTGTTACTGTACTTAAGTAGAAATTTTGGTTATTTGTACTTTACTT
>JARVGW010000624.1:19666072-19698487 GCA_031762495.1 Anablepsoides rubrolineatus | reverse complement strand
TAACTTTTACCAAAGTATTTTTATGATAAGTTACTTGTACTTTTACTCAAGTATCACTTTGAGGTACTTTATACAACACTGAAATTACTCAAGTAAAAGTAAAAATGACAGCGCAGTAAAAACACTCCGAAAAGTAAGTTTTTCCAAAAAGTTACTGAAGTAAATGTACCTGAGTAAATCTAACTACTACTCTACTCTGTTAAAATGTGAAAAGGAGGGCTTTAAAAGCATCATATGTTCACTTTAAGCATTGTTTGTTCAGTTATTTGCTGTTTTTGTTTGTCTCGTCCGGACAGTATGACTGATGTCACTACAAAAATAACTACATTATCCTTTTAAATCAATTTCTGACATTTGAAAATCAATTCCATGTGGTCCACGCCTGCAAAATGTGACACATCTAAAATAGAGTGTATACCCCCCCCCACACACACACACAAATGGTGTGTTTGTGTGTAGATTGCCTTTAAAAGGTAAACACTGTTATTATTAAAACTAAATAATCTTTTCCTGCTCAAATATTCTCTGCCAGCATGCCCTTTGTCTTTCTGTTTGACTTCAAACAAACTACTAATTCAGGGAGACTAACCACGGCCCATGTATCCCTGAGATGGGGGGGTTTGAGTGGGGGGTGGAGCAGTGGACCTTGAGCTGTAATCCGTCTCTGTCGGTGTGTGAGCTCTGAGGAGCAGCCTCTGATCTTCTCGGCTGATTCGGTTTGTCTGCTGCATGTTATCATGAGTTCCTTTAACTCGGCCGTCCGCCGGAACACGGCGCCTGTCAGATCCCTGAAAGCAACAGAAACGCGGCTGATTGGCAGCTCCTTTTAGGTGGCGTTCAAGCAAGTTGGGCCGAAGTTTGGAAATAAAGTGAGAAAAAGCCCATGAGACGCGTGGGTTTTAAATGAACACTTTTCAAACTGCTTCATCCTGCTGGGACACAATCAGAAACATGTTTTCATGGCTTGAGAAGATGAGGGCCACTTTCAAAATGACAAAGAATGTACGCTTTTTTTTTGGTTTTAAAGTTTGCACTCATCGAAAGTTGTTTTTCAAAAACAAAGAAAAGAAAAACAGGAGTAAAGCTATGTAGGTTACAGTAAAACAATAAGGTTTATTGTACCTGTTCATCAACAAAAAACACGAGGGGATGGGATCCGGGTGGTCCAGTGTGATAAAATATTTGGACCAGACTTTAAGTTCTTGGTTGCATTTTTTCTGATCAAATTCAGCTCGTCCCATCGCTCAAATCCAACAGCTAGCCTAGCGTCTTAGCTTGGCAAAAGTGATTAAAATACTCCTTCCATGATGATGGCTGTATCCTGAGCAGATCTAGGAGTTTTCTGAATAAGAGGCCATCATGAATATTTATCAACATCCTTGCACTCAAATCCCTATTTGTTAAAATACATTTAGTCACACATATTCAAACACTTGTAATTTAAAAATAAAAAAGCTTGCACAGTAAATTCTTCTTACCAGTTTTACATGCATTTTTACTCTAGAAAATATTCTCAAACAAACAGCATGTGATAAAATCCAGCAATTGTCTGTCTGCTGAAAGACTTTCAGCAGGATAGTTCAAATTGTCTTAAAGGGATCCACGATTAGTTGTAACATTAGGTTTTATTTGATAAAAATTAATTTAACTGTAAAATAAAGACTGTAAAAATACTGTAGGATGTTTAGTTTTGTAAATTTTTAAATATATATTTGAACATGGAGCTGAGGTTCTTCTTCCATGAAGCAGCTCTGTTGTCCTCCATATATTTTCAGTTACAGGCTGAGTGGTTTCTCCTCTCTGTCAACGCTCTCTGGTTTCATTTAAAAGAGTCAATCATCAGATATTGTCCAAGATTAACCTTCAGGGTGGATATAGCTCATTAGCAGCCTCGCACCAATGACCTATCAACGTCATCATTTACCCAGAATGCTTTGCGTGTAAATAAAATGGCTCAGTCTGTGTAATGTATTTTTAAACTTTTAGTTAAAAAATTTATAAAAACTAAACATCCTACAGTGTTTTTACAGTCTTAAGTTTGCAGTTAAAATAAATGTTTATCAAATAAAGTCTAATGTTACAACTAATCCTGGATCTCTTTAAGAAAAGAATAAGAATTCTGTAAGTTTGATTTATGCTGGACTTTCTTACGTGACTCATTAGCGCCACTAGTGTTTAAACATGGAACTGCATCCACCATCATTGCTTTTGAGCAAAGGACAAATGAGTGACAGGACAGGGACACGTCAGGGGGCCAATCAGATTTCAGCTGGGGCCAGTGCCCCTGTGGTGAAGGTCATCATTAAATAGGATTTTGGTCTGATTCCCACAGCTGAAAAGGAACTTGTGACCCTTCAGGGTAAATATTCCCCACAAAAAGTAGTAACTAATAGTTGATCCTCTAACTATTTAATGTCTAACACATTTAATTACATTTACACATTAAATAGAATAGTTAATTCATGAGTTATGAATAAACAATGAGTTTGTTGGTTTTGGAAGTAATTAGCCTTTCTGTGTAAAACATTATTTCATGTGTTAATTTATTAAGAATGAATCATCTATAATGATGTTGTCAAGGTTAACTAACCATTTCTTAATGATTAGGCTAAATAAGGAGTAGTTATTAAAATGTTCTTGTCATGATTCTTGTTTTTTATGGTTCATTTTGTGTCTTATTTTCTAATTTCCCCTTTCCTGTGTCATATTATCCTCAGTAGCTTCTTGGTGTTTTTCCAGCCACTCTCACCTGTCCATAATCACCCAGGTGCTCCCACTCCCAATCACCCTCAGTTGTATTTACTCAGTGTCATGTCTTCATTGCCCTTTTCATAGCCTTGTTCTCGTCATTGTTATACTTTGTATTTTGCTGCCAGCCTTTTAGTTTTATTTAATAAACTAGTTTTGTTTTTTTCCTTCAACTCAACTAGTCTGCACTTTGAGTTCCATATCTTTACAGTTCTCCCATAGTTTCCTATGAATGTTCAGTTTGATTCATTTTCATTTATAAACTGCCAGATCACATTTTTCTTTTTTCCTTCTTATATCTGGTTCTGCTGGAGATTTCTTTTTTCCATCTATAGAAAACTTCTTCCTCTAAGTGCGAACATGTTCCTGTCCATATTTTGTTTTAGTTTAAACTGCCTTATATAAGCATTTATTCATATAACAAGACTCAGACTGCACTGCACTGAACTGGATTATAATTAAACCAAAGTTGAAGAGATTGGACTGCATTTAATTTGATTTAATTTGGACTTATTTGCTTTCTCTGCACAGAAGCCAGCGTTCAAATGAGACGATAAAAAGGAACTAAACTGAGCCGAATTGAATTTCGGCACAATTTATAGAAAATGGCAAACAAGTTACAAAGCAGTCCATAAAAATAGAGTTTGGTTACAATCCACTTTATTCCAGTTCATTTAGGAGTGAATGATAAATCCATGAATGGTTACGGAGCATCGTAGATCAGTCTCCTCTTTTCCTGCAGCCATATTTTATGCAGTGTTTGCTACAAAATCTCTGGTTAAGCAGAGCTGGATGTCGGGGCAGCAATTACCTCGCCTGGGTACCGTCAGGGGAAAAATATTAATTAGAAATAATTGATGTGGATCTGTTTATCTGGCTGCCAGAGATGAACCCTCTAAAGTTGATTCATCGCTCGATACGGAGCAACTTAGGAAATCATGAGTAAACAAACAAACAAAAACATCCAACATGCTGTATGAAGGGATCGAGCCAGCGTTGTTTCTATTTATCGCTTCACGTACTTCCTTATATTTCTCATGATTTATTTGATGGCTCTTTCTCAGAATTATCCACTTGACACTGGCATGTTTTTGTTATTTGCAGTCCTTTTCTTGTACTTGCCTGCTCTAAAATAGTTTTTTTTTGTTGGTAAAACCTTATGAACATAAAACACAACTAATCTCCAGGGATGAACTCGCATATAAAAAACATCTTTTTATTTGTCAGTTGTTACCATGACTCCCAAAAACGCATTTTCTCCTCCTCTTCAGGTAGATTTAAAATATGTCACAGATAACACAGTTTGACATGAAACACTCAAAGATCGTTTAGAAATAAATGTTAAATGTAATCAATAAACTAGTTAAAGGTTGATGTATGGTTTGGATCTGGTTTCTTGATATTTGTAACAAAAAACCACAAAGTTCAGACGTTTGTGTCAGAGTTTAGAGGGTTTTGTGTTAAAATTGAACTTTTCCTGTTTTATTTATTTATTTTTTACTTTTCTTAACTTCTTATTGTTTCTATAGGTTTTATTTCTGCCTGTACGTTTTCAGTTTTGCCTGGAAGTGAGGTTTTGCCCATTTATTTCCCTCAACACCCTCTAATTGCAGGGCTATTCAACTGGTGGGCCGTGGGCCCCAGATGGCCCACAAATGAGCCCTTCCAAAATATTTCTGTTTATTTATTTAATGTTTTTACTTAAAGGAGCAACATCATGTAAAATCAACTTTTTTTTTAGTTTTATATCATGTTATAATATTAGCGTCTCATCAAAAACATGTCCAGAGTTGACCCAGAGTATCAATACTTTTACTCAAGTAGAGTTGAGTACTTTGTCCACCACTGAGTAACTTTATGGTAAAGTACTTTATTTAATACTGTTTATTGTGATGCTTGTGCAGTGTGTAGTCCTTACAACATAATGCATAAAGTGAACACCTGTCAGTCTAAATCCCCTCTCTTCCAACCGTTCTGCTGTATCTTTATGAGAGCAGCCCAACTTCCCACTTAGCGCACATTTTGCATGTTTTAAAACAATCAGCTGCCAAGTTTTCAGCCTGAATGATGCGTTCTGTCAGTCTGAGCCGCGGCTGCTGGCAGAAAGCTGGGAAACGCTCCAGCTAGACCCCAATATGTCTTCCTCCGCTGATGAGGCATCAGGTCGACTCGTCTGTAACGATCAGTCGGAGATCTGAGAGAGCAGGAAGCGAACGCAGAGGAGCTGTGCTAAAACATTCAACATCAGAGCGTGCACGCAGAAAACACTCCTCAAGTGAGGACGGAGAGAGAGAGAGAGAGGCGGTGTTTCCATTATCTGCTTAGCGCTGAGCATTGTGAGAAAATGAAACTGCTAATGAGGGCCAAATACATTGAGTGCAGCTGCCTTGTAAATGAGCTGACTTTGTACACAGGCGTGGGTTCAGTGTTTGTTAATCAAAGGAGGAAAATCACAGCAGGAGCTAAAAATAGTAAGAGGAAAGCTGCTCGCATCTCTAATGACACACACACACACACACACACACAGCGGCAGAGGTAACAGCTACGAGGAGGTTATCATTATTGTTATTCACACTTCACGAGCAGGTTGACGAACTCCCAGATACCCCTCTGACATTAAGCCGGTAGCCTGTCAGACGCAGAGCTGCTCCAATTTCCCAGGGTATGATTACATCTCAGGCTTTGTCTGGAAAAAAACTCAGAGGCTTTGAAGTTTGAAAAACCTGGTCAAAAGGCAAATACGCTGACGGGAGGTCAGGGGATTTGCCTCATCAATAACGAGGGGGGAAAAAAATTAATTCACAAAGCTGCCAGTCCTTATCGTCTTTATTGATTGGGAGGGGTGGAAACATTCTTATGGAGGGAATGCTCCTGAGATAAAGAAGTCGTGGGAAAAGCTTTTTAGGAATGTGAAGCAGGCCTATTTTCCTTCAGGCCATGCTGTGGCCGAAAAATAAATAAATTAAAAAACACCTACAAAACTAATTTCATTCAACATTTATTTACAAAACAAACAAAACCTAAAAAACACAAAAAAAAGTGACGAATATTTTGAGAGAATACAAAACATGTGATAACATGATAAAATACATTACCGTACACGTCGTATATCTTATGAATGCGTTAAATAAACTCTGCTTATATTTATGGGATCTGAAAAAGTCCGAGCCGAGGAGGCGAGCAGCCGGCGCTGGGCTGCTTTAGGTTACAGGGATTATTGCATTTCAGGTTGGTTTTTAAGGCAAGGATGAGAGACAAAGAGGAAACAGAAACACTCCAGGTAACAATGAGGGAATATCACTTTTCTGCTCATCACAGGGCACACCATCACATAAACAATGACTGTGCAGTGGTTCTCAAACTACAAATGAGGATTAGGGGCCACTGAAAGGAAATCTGACTTTAATCTCAGAATTCTGACTTTTTTTTTCTCATAATTAGGAAAAAGTCAGAATCTCAGAATTCTGAGGAAAACAGGAGAAATATGTTTACATATTTCGCAATAGTTTCACTTACCAGTGTGTAAACAGCCTTTTTGATGGATCAACTCTCTATTTTTAATGAATTATTTGACCTTATATAGCATTAGTTCATAAACGGTTAACTCCAGGCATGTTTTAGGATTGGATTGAACTTTTTCAGACGTTAAGACCAGAATTTCCTTTGACCTGAAAATATGCTGATACAGAATTTGCAGCGCAGCGTTACTAACAGGGTCTAAATCCTGCATTTGCTCACTGCTTCCTTCTCTCTGCGTTTGGAAAAAAATGTAGAAACTATAGGTCTGTTCACCTTTATTTCATCTGTGGTTGAACACTTGTTGTCACAGAAATACTTGAAACAACATTGAGGCTGTTTCTAACATATTTTAGGTCCCTTAAAATGGTGGAGGGCCATTTATGACCTCACATGATGACATAATGATAATGTTGATGGATCTAAAGACAAAAAGAAATAAAATTGCTGCTTTAAATCAAAGCTATCTTTATTCTTGTTGAGCTGAAAGGGGTAATATATTTTTTTTTCTTAGGGGGCACAACCCAAAGGTTTGAGAACCACTGCTGCAGGAGGAGACAAAAAAATAAAAAATAAAAGAGAAAGAGAGTACTCTTTGTAAAATAAGAAAGTAACAACTTTACAAAGAAGATTGGTCCATACATCTTTCATTGAAGAACATCTTTCAGGAAGTTTTCAGAGCCATGTGTGCGCTGCATTATGAAACAGTCCCTGCAGTTGTCAGATGACAAGTGTCCCAAGCTGTGCAGAGCACCGCGACGACTTGACGTCTTTTGGTGCCTGATGTGCTGTGCGCTGGTCCACAGAGTCCCCTCCCCTTTCTGTCGTACCACCCGAGGCCTCCGTCTTGTCTCTCCGGTACTCTCTCTAATCAGTACGGATACTGCTTCTGCTTCTTCCCGGCGAAGCACGACAGCCAGGTGCACAGCAGCATGGCGGTGGCGGCGCCGGCCCCCGTGCAGTAGTACGCCCAGCCGATCTGACAGGAGCCTGCGGGGCCGAAGCAGAGCGGTTAGGGGAAATGGCTCCAAACAAAACCAAGGATGGATTCAAATAAAATATGCAAAAACATGCTTTTGACCAGAGAACACTCATCAGATTTGAAAGAACATCTTTCTCTACATGTATCAGCTCATTTTAGCAAAACTGCTGAAAAATCTGCTGCTTGGGGGGGGGATGAATGCAGGCCTAAATTTCTTTGAAGGAAAACATATCACCCTTCATCTTTGATGCCAGAGTTTTAGAGCAGGATCATGGTGGATGAAAGGATGGAGTAAATCTTGAAAGTAACTTAATGTGTATTAACTGGGACTAACGTTAACCATTATTTGATGAGGTATCACCATTTTAATATAGGCTAAGATCAGCTGGTGACCATTTGAATTTAATTGATTCCAGTTTCATTATTGGTTTATGAGATATTTTGCTAATATCTGTAAAACCAACTGATTTAAAGCTGACATATGCTTTTAAATCCTTCCTTTTTACATTTAAATCATTTAGTTGGGTTCTTTTTAAATGCTTTGGTCTGAATTACTTCTTATTCTAACTTTACCAGCCTCTCTTTCAGCACTTTTCTGATGTTTGCCTCAAAGCAGCTGGTTTTGTTACTGTTCCTTTAGGACGCTTCAAGCCCCGCCCCCCTCCGGCTTCCAGACCGGTCCACTCCAGTTTGAGAGAGGGCATTACAGAAACATTTTATTTACAATTTAATTAAAATATGTCAACAGAAGATTTGTTCATTCAGCTTTACATGTTGGAGTCAGAGTCTGACCCAGAACCAGAGGAGATTTAATACGAGGAAATTGTAGTCGGTAAATCCAGACCTTATTTGGCAATTCCGTTGTAGATAATTGTAATAGACTCAGAAAACATCATAGAAAATAAAGAAAAATGAATGAGCTGAAAAATGTAACCCAAACAGAATAAAGATATCTTTGCAGCACCAGGAAGAGACTAAACTCAACTTTTCTGCCTCCTAGAGACTCCAAATATGTGGATTCTGCAGGATATGTCCTCTTTAAAGAAGCCTACATCTCTTGAACTCCACATTGATGTGTGTTGTGGGTCCTGAGACTTTCTTTGATTTTGCTTTGACATGTTTGTGTTCGGAACAAAGAATGGGGTCAGCTGCTTCACATTTTTGTCCAGACTGCTCCTACATTTCCCTCCTGCTTGTGAAAACAGTTGAAACAAACGTAAAGAACATAGTTGAACCTCATTTGCAAACAGCCTGGTATGTGGCAGAGGAACGCAAATAACTTCTGAAGACAAACCAGAGGCAGAAAAAAAATCCAGGGAGGCAACATTTTGATATAAGATGAGACACCCGTTTGATTCAGATTTGATAAAATATTGTGATGCACCCTATGATTGTAAAAAATAAAGATAAACAGAATGTCTGTCTTAGCTGAGGCTTATAAATAAGGATGTAAGAAGTGTTGCATTAAATCATAACACCTTTTGTTCTCATTGTAGAAACCTGATTAAAGGTCAAAAGTAAAAATCGTTCTCACTCCAAATGTCATCTTATTTTCTTTTTCTTTTATGTCATAAAGAACATTTCTAGGCGCAGCCGAGGTGTTGGGGGGATCTGCTTTGGTAGTCTTAGATCACATCTCTGCTTTTTGCAGATGATGTGGTTCTATTGGCTTCATCAGATCCTGATCTCCAGCTCTCACTTGAGTGGTTCTCTGTCGAGTGTGAAGCGGCCGGGATGAGGATCAGTACCTCCAAATCAAAGACCATGGTCTTGATCTGGAAAAGGGTAGGGTGCCTTCTCCGGGTCGGGGAGGAGGTTCTGCCCCAAGTGGAGGAGTTTAAGTATCTCGGGGTCTAGTTCACGAATGAGGGAAGAACGGAGCGGGAGATCGACAGGTGGATTGGTGCTGCATCTGCAGTGATGCGGGCGCTGTACCGGTCTGTCGTAGTGAAGCCTACCCTCACGCCTCAAGTTGGACGTGCTACGTTTAGCCCGGAACAAGACTAGATGCGCGTCTGAAGACGGTTTTATGGGAGGAGGTCTGTTCGGTGAGTTTCACTCCAGGAGCTCCGAGCTGACAAACTATTTTTGTCTCAATCCAAGTTTTACAGTTTAACAATCTGCTGACTCGCATCAGTGCTGATATCTCCACCCAGAACACCAACTGCAGACGGTCCATTTCAGCTAAAGAGCTCCTGTCCATCTGTTTCAGATTAGCAACATTCAGGAAACCGTCACATGGAAAAATGCACCGCTACGTCACAGAGCAGAGTCTCTCTGATTGGTTGACGCATGCAGCATGCACGTCAAACGCTCAGACCGCACCTACCGCTTCATGACGCGCTGCGCTCGACGGCGCAAACCCCCTAGACGCGCGTCCACCACAGACTTTGCATGTAAACCGGCCGCTCCTGATGCTCAAAACGGTGTGAACCCAGCATCAGAGTAGAGCCGCTGCTCCTCCACGTCGAGAGGAGCCAGTTGAGGTGGCTCTGGCATCTGGTTAGGATGCCTCCTGGACGCCTCCCTGGTGAGGTGTTCTGGACACGTCCCACTGGGAAGAGACCCAGAGGAAGACCCAGGACACGCTGGAGGGGTTACGTTTCTCAGCTGGCCTGGGAACGCCTTGGGGTTCCCTCGGATGAACTGGCCCAAGTGGCTGAGGAGAGGAAAGTCTGGGTCTCTCTGCTTAGGCTGCTGCCCCTGCGACCCGACCCCGGATAAGACAATGGATGGATGGATGGAAGAATACACTGGATAGTGTTTGTAATATGTGGCTCCAGTTTGCTTGGGTCAAAGTACTTTTTTTTGGTCTAACATACCAGAGTTTTAAAAGAGAACTGTGTTGAAGCCTTGTTTGGACAAGTTTTAAAAATAATGTTATTCACAATTTCAGCAGCCATTTTTATGTTGGACAAAGTTAATTAACTGTGGTGGCCATCTTGAACTCCAAAAGGTAATAATCATCCAATAATTACTTCCTGAGAGTTTTAATACAATCTATTATGATTCATGAGATATTTTGGTCACAGACATGATAAAACATTATCACCCACCTTCGCCTTTTAGCAGCGAGCGATAAGAACACGCTCAAAAGTAGTAATTTTGGATTATTTTTATTCCTTTCCATGTTTGATCCTTAAATTAAACACATTCATTATTTGTGATCCGCAGCACTATTCCAACTCATCAAGTGTGTTCTTTTCTCCTCATGGTTAATAAATGAGACACGAATTAACGAAGGGGAAATTCACACATCATATGTGGGAAAATCCGCTCCAGTTTGCAGCGGCGCTAACGAGAACTCTGCCATAACTCCAGAAAATGTGATGGGAGCGGGAAAGAGAGGCAGGCAGACCTGTTAACGATACGGCACGATTTTATTTCAAAGAGGGGGGAAAAAACAACACAAAATGAGACTGAATATGGAACCTAATTACTTGTGATAACAGTGTCGGTGATTATAAACAGAGGAAATTAAATCTTTCCAAATTATGCTAATTTGAAGGTCCTGCTGTATCTAATTTGATAAATTAGCAGCTTTAATCTGCGTGAAGTCATAAGTCACAGGACACAGATACAAACATTTGCTCAGTTCTTCGTACAGTCGGTTGTAAACGTCTGTTGCCTCAATTTATAGTAACAGATGTGAAGCATTTTTATTTCATTTATGCCTTGTTGTCAGTGTTTTCTGATCCTTCATCCAGACTTTCTGGGTAATAATTCAAAGGACTTTCTGACAAAATAACGGACTCTTATGGCCTCTAGTGAAACTTGCAAAAAATAAAACATTGATTCATGTTCAGTTGCTCAAAAACCTGATGTTTTCTTTCTTTGTGTGTGGAAGGACATAAAGAGTTTGAGAGGTGATGTACTGCAGGGTTAAAAACAGGAATATGGAACTCACATTTATATTTAATAATTACCTGCTGCTGAAAGGCGAAGGCAGAGTGATAGGGTTTTTCCTTGTGTTTGTTACTGGACTGAACCAGCCTCTAATTCTGTAAGAACTGGATTGTTAAAGAGGATCTATTATGGTTCCTTGAACATGTTAGGATCTGTGGGCAAAAACCTGTTCATTAGATTTAATTCAGAAAATGAATCTCAGATAGTGAGATTTCACCTTTTCAGTTCTGCCTGTTCTGAGCTCCCTTCAGAACGAGCTGTTTATGCAAATAAGCTCCCAACCTTTTGTTTAGTAAAAGTACTTTTACACACTCTCTAAGAAATAAACTGATGAATATCCTGAACCAAACTGGTTCCACTAAGCCAGGTTGAGTAAATTGAGCAATATATGTATATTCTTTGCACCATTTACTCAACTAATCTTGATACGACTTTCTTGAGTAAATTCAACACTTCGTTTTTTAGAGTGCAGAAACATCTTCTTTCATGATGAGTTCAAACAGATTTAATTTTGTAACGAGTAACTAGGTGTTAGATTTTAAAGTAAAGAAATATAAGTATTATTTTTAGCTTTAAAATGTAACAAAATATAGGTAAAAGTTGCTATTTAAAAAAATAGTAAAATTACAAATCCTCAAAAAAACTACTTAAATACTGTAATGAAGTAAATGTACTTAGTTACTATAAACCACTGGTAGTTTTCAAAGTAGTGCATCGTGAAACTATTTGCACAAACTACAACTTTCTTTGGCAATATTGCTAAAACTGACATAAAAAGAAAACAATTAAGCCACGCATCTCTGTTCTCCATGACTGTTGTAAAAACAGCAGAACTAACGCGGTCATCCTGTGCAGAAGTGGGCGGAGTCACCGCTTGGGTTACCAGGTGAGGGGCTGGACTCGCCTTGGTCGTTGTGACGTCACAATCCTCAGGTTTTTGAATCATTTGCTGACACTAACAAAATTGTCAAAAAAACAGCTGGGAATATTTTTTGGACTGTTTCTGGAAGCAGTGCAGACCCAAATTGAAGCATAAAAACATGTAAAAAAGTGAAATTTGCACAATAGATTTAAAGATCTCTCTGAACTACTGTATATCACTAATACATGTGTAAAGCTGCTGACTGCCTCTCAGTGATGTCTCTGAATATTAGGCTCAGCTTTAAAAAGGACAATGTAATCAGTTGATCACATGTAAAGTAGGGCAGGTTGTGCTCTAATCGAGTCTCATCAGCTCTATTGGTTTCCTTATACACAACAAGAGAATGACTTTTGTAAAGCTGATGCTTTCTGCCTGTCATCAGAAGTGACAACGTACAAATACTGCCTCTGTTTTTAATGAACAAAACACAGCAGGTTGTGTTTGAGCAGCCTGACACGTCGCTGTCTTCACTGGGTTTGATGAGACATTTAACATAAAAAAATAAATCTAAAAAGGTTTGTGGAGCCTAAAGGTTGTGGTTTATTCTGTTAGCTAAAACATGTTCAGAAAACTGTTTTTTTTTTATTTAGAAAATCACAAAATGTGTCTTTCCACTCTCTGGCCTAGTTTGTTGTGTAAATCCTGAGTCAGCGTTCACTCTGTTTTCCTGTTGTTTTTTTTTTTTTTTTTTTAATGAACTCTTGCTGTTTAAATATCAAAACATTTGTTTCAAATAAAAAAGCTGTTTTTCTTATGTTTGCTTTTTGTTATTTTTACGTTTGAACTTCTGTTCTTTCAGGACTCAGCATCCACTTCTTGCAGAAAACACAATTTTTTATGATTTTGAAATGATTTTTTTTAAGCTTTAGCTGTGGGGGATGATAGCCCAAATTAAATTACTGGTCTGAACAAAAACCTCTCGTTAGTTTCACCGTTTGGACAAAACACTTTCAGACTAAATTTAAATGAACTTTAAATGTCAGCTAGTTTTAGACACAAACGAGAACATTCAACTTTTTTGTTTGTGACTTCATCACACCTAATAACACCAAATCCTTTCTTTCTTTTATTGTCTTGCAAGTTTGCAGATACATGCAGTTTTTAATAAAATATTTAAATGAAGCGAAACATTGAACACTATTTGATTAGCATCAAGAATAGCAGCAGCTGGGAGATGAAAAGCTCCTCCGTCTCCCTGGTGCCTGATAAAGTAGCATATTACTGTCTGTGAGGTAGTCCTTATAACACCAGCTGCATACAGAGCACAAACCCAGCTCTTAGTTATGCTCGGCACATATTTATAGATAGAACCAGCAGCTACTGGAGGATCAGATGACTCCTTATTGTGCATTTTAAACACCGAGAAATCACAGCTATGTGACAGCCTGAAAGACGTGTGTCAGTCCTGTCAGCGATCCAATAAAACTCCTCCTTATGGATCCTTCTTTTCAGGGGACAGGTACATGTGGCACAATCTTACCCAGTTTGAACTGGTCGGAGCTGTTGTTGCAGGTCTGTTGTACCTCCTCGCTGTCCCACCCCAGCGGGTAGAGCGCGCAGCCGGAGCCGATGAGCAGACCTGAAGGGTGAGATTAAGAGGAGCGGTCAGGGAATGGCAGAAACACAACTCACGGCAGAAATATGGCTGCAAGAGAAAAACCTGCAGCAAGGACAAACGCTTTGTCGTTAAGCTCTTTGAAGAACGGTTTCGTGGACGGTCTTTGTGGTTTCTCTGAATTTTTCGCCCGGAAGATAACATTTTTTTGTCTGACCTTTTTACCAAAAAACCTCATGAACCATTGGAGGAGTTTTATTGAAAGTGGCATAAAGTAATCACTGGATGTATATCTACAGCTGGAGTTAAAGTGTCTGTGACATGCATATTCTTCAAATACAAAAAATCAAAGAAAACATTTTTATATTGAAGAAAGTTGGAATAATACACACAATTTAACCCATTTTGTCCCATATCTGGCATATTTTCTTTTGAACTTGGCTCAGACTGATTGAACTCTTTAACAAAGAAAACTCTCTGGTCTTTGTTTATTGAAACAATATTATTTAAACTCTCTTTCTCATCTCTCTCTGATAGGGACTCAAAGTAATCTAAAGAAACATCAGATTCTTCTCTACAGTCTGGGTTGTTAGCTGTTGTAGCAACGCTCTGTTCACATGCAGACATTCCCCTTTGACATCACTTCCTGGTACTTCACAGGCAAATATCTCAACAACTGTTCATCACAGCGACATGAAATTTATTTTGTAATACTTAATCAATGTCCACTTTCTAAAAATGCATTTTCATATATTACAAAAAAAATTCTGTCACAGGCACTTTAATTCTTTATTTTTTATTTTATTTATTTTGTTTCAAACATCATTCATTTCTTAAAAAGACAAATAATTCTATGTACAATAAAGAAAAATACAAATAAAATGAAATGAAATGAAAGCCAGCAGAGAGAAAATAATTTTTTTTATAATGTCTGCTGACATGTTGAATTCATTTCAACATGGCTGCCTCCTAATTAATGTTGCACAACACAAACACTGACATAACTCAGTCACTTTGAAAGATATTCAGCTAAAATTTCATGCAATATAATCTTAGTTTATAAATCTGGGCGATATGCAAAAAAAAGGCCACATCTTGTTGCTGTTTTTTTATGTCTCTATATCCATCAAGCCGAACTCCATTAAATCTGTGGATTCTTTCCTCGTGCTTTAATTAAAACCCTCAGAAAGACAGAGATGTGACTTCAACAGCTGAAACAGAGGCAGCAGTTTCACCCCAAGGCAAGCGATATTCTGTAAAATGATACGGGTTGTGATTTTTACATGTCTTCGCCCCCTTTTTTTTTTCCTGCAACAAAACAAAGCGATCCTCTGCCAGCGTATCATAAAACTCCTGCAAATTAACAACCACCCTTATGCAAATAGCTTGGCAATTTTTCATGCAGGCAGGAGTGAAAAACAGGAGCATTTTTTTCTTTTTTTTTCTCTTTTGGTGTGTAATAATTACTGTAAAACTCAGGAGAATCCTTGAGGGACTGCTTTATGTCAGTGATTATGGAAACTTACGACTGCGCTTAAAGCTGCTCCCAAAGACAAGAGCAAAATCCAGTCAAGGCCATTACATTAAGGATTAATATCCTCAATATTTGCCTGTAGCCAGGTCTTGACAAGTTATTCCCTGAATGTCAAGGACTGTCTCTTAAAATTATCCTGTGGGGGCCCCTGGTAGGTGGCTCTGCCATCACATTAGCTTAATCCTCTCTGATGCGTCTGCCCCGTTATCAGTTTTTGGGGGGGGATGCGAGGATGGCAGCCGAGAAAAAAAAAAAAAAAAGACGGCAAGAAAGCGCCGCCTGCCAAAGTGATTAGCCCTACCATCCAAGGCTGCCTTATTACATCTACGCTTGATAACAAGCGGGAATTAATCCACATGCTAATGGAAGCGGGCCGGACAAACAGGCTAACGTCTGAGGTGGAGTGGGAAAAGTGAAAAAGACATCTGTGTTTTTTTTTCTCCCCCCACCGTCAAAGTCAAAAGGACAGCAGATTTCTGGGAGAAAAACAGAGTGGCTGACTTTGGTATTGCTGGTAGAAAATCAATTCAGTGAAACGCTGGCATACTGATGAGGCTGGAGGCCTACAGCTCATTGAAACGATGCTTCAGTTCTTCTTAAATGTTCATTTAAAACAAACCTTTACTATATCATGCCTTTTAGTATGTGAGAAAATGTGATTTAATAAAACTTTTATTAATAATAATTAAGTTTTTTAATTTTAATTATTATTTTCCAGATAGAAATACACTGAGATCTCTTCAAACCTCAGCGTTCAGTTAGACTTCAACCTCCACACTAAATAATCAGCTGACTCAATAATTAAAAGTGAATTTGGACTTAAAGATATACATAAAAAAGATAAAGTTAAACTTTTGTCAGGTTTAAGATATTTCAGAGATAGGTGGTACAAATTCAGGGGCTGCATCCTCTGAAGGTTGAATTTGTGTCCTTTTTCCCTGATTTGAGGGACGGGTCCGATGGATCCTTCTGGGCCCACCGTATCCCATAATGCATTAGGGGATCGACTGGAGCATTTTTTCCTGCTTGTATTGGTGGATGAAGCAAGAGAAAGGAGTACAGTTTTAAATAAAAATCTGGCGGTATAAAAATAAACAGTTTCAAGTGGTTGTGTTGTTAACACTTTTATCATTTTGACATGTTTTTGTTATTATTCTTGTCTGAAATCAAATGAGCTGGTATAGAGAAATAATTGTGCAAATATTGCTTTTAATCTAATTTTGTTGTTTTATGATATTTTTAATACTAATATATGGATATTTTGCTAATTTCGATCTATTTTTGCTTCTGTTTAGCATCATCACGGTTGCGAGGAGATACCCCGGGGTAAGGGTGGGAAAAAAGTAGACCTTCCAAATTCACAAGGTCGACCAAGGACCTGGCCCACCTAGTCCTTCAAAGGACCCAGCCCCTGAATTTGGATGCAGCTTTAGTTGTGTGTGATTCATGCAGAAGATGATCAACAAATATGACATTATTGTTATCTCTGCCTTTTTAGAAAAAAAAAGTTTATTGGAGAGATCACCTCCTAATAAAGGTCATTTTGGAAAATTTAACTCCTCACTTTTACTCAGTACTTTTACTTTGAATTTAATACTTAAGTGCATTTTATGTCAGAAATTTACTTTTGATATATAAGTACAACGAATATTTGATACTTTAAGGCAGGGGTGCCCACCCTGGCGAGCCACACGGGAATCACCCGCAGGCCTGATGTGGTGTTTCCTTACATAAAAACGATTTATTCTGCCTGAGCTGTGCAGCAATTGTCATTTTTTTGTTTCAGCAGACTCTTGGTTACCCCGATGAACTTAACCCCCCCATTATTCTGCATTTAGGAGCACACGCAGCAGTTTGCATATCCCCAGTTATATAATTTTATTCATTGTGTTTGGTTCAGATTTGTAACAGTAAAGACCATAAAACACGCCAACTTTGTTATGTATTCATGATTAATATTAAACAAATTCTAAAATTCCCTTTTAAAGGCAGCCATGCAGCTGCATGTAATCAAATTTAATTTCTATGCAGGAAAAAAGGGAGGGGGGGATCATGTGGTTCTGTTTTACAAAGATATGACATTATATTTCCTCTTGCAATGAGAAATGTTTTTTTGTTTAAAGCATTAGGTTTCACAGACTTGCACCTTTTAAACAAAACGCTACAAACAAATCAAAACCACAAAGCTGCTCTGAGAAACAGAAAGTTTTATAATATAGTTTCCAGATGGGGTCAGATTCTGAGGAGGATTCTTTCATCTGAACACTGCTCTATATTTACAAGCAGGAGTTTTTTTATTTTTTATTATAAACCATCAGGCTGAGCTATGAATTGTCACATTTCCCCCTTTGTTTTTGAGAATAAACTCTCAGAACCTGCGTCGTTTTTAAGTGGGTGAAATCAATGTGAGCACTTTCATTTCACCATGACACTATTAAGACAGACAAATCACTGCGGGGGCAGGCGAATAAAAATACGAACAAACCGCTCAGGTGTAATTCAGGTCTGTATCAAATGTGGTCCCACACTCCTCTCTCTTGGCTTTTTATTTAGTTGATTTATTTATTTATTTTCGGAATGGTTAATTCCATCAAATCCCATCCTCCACACTCGCTATGTGGGTTATTGAAAACTGGAGGTGGGGAGGCTGGAGACTGGGATGTGGGGGAAAAAAAAAAAAGATTACTGAGAGTCTAAGACGTTCTTTCACAACATGTTTGTGAGCCGAGCTGCTGAAAAACATGCGGCGGCGCTCAGAAGAAACTACCTTTAGGCTCTGATCCTGCACGCAAGCTGCTGCGGAGAGATACTTCACGTCCTTCTTATTACCAAAGATGACACGAATACGCCACAGTTTGCACAAACACACGCAGGGGATTTGTATCATTTCACATGTGCTTGTCAGCCACCACGAGCGGGATGGTGACCCTCCTATCACAGACTACAAATGAGCTCTGTCTGAATGATGTTTTTCCTTTTATCTCTTTTAGAAATACGTTGTTGGTTTTTTTCTCTTTTGGTTTTAATGTATTGTGGTTCAGCTTAAAAGCAACTGAACTCTAATACTGCAGTCATAATACTACAAATCCCCCTAAAAAATAAATGCAATAATTAGCTAATTTCATGAAACCAATATATATTTTTAAAGGTGGGTGGGGTGTTTTTTGAGCTTTATATCATTCCTTCACCCAATACATACCCAGGGTATTGCTTTGACTCATTCATGCATGTTTGAGAGATCCTTAAATCTCCTGTAGCCAAGTGGAGCTGCCTAAACACTTGCTGGTACAAAGCTCCACCTTTTGGTACCTAGCTCCGCCCCACAGATCCCCCCTCCCCCCAATGCATTGTTGTGAAAACGTGCCAAAGTGGGAGTGTCTGAAACAGTAGGAGGCCAATTTCAAGGCGTTTAAGAAGTCAAGTTTATTTTTGATAAACAACTGAAGTAACATAGTTACTTGATTGAAGTATTGAACTATACGTAATACCCCTTTAAAGGTCATTTTAAGGTCATCTAAAACCAGGGCTGTAAAGTAACTAAGTACAAATCCTTTGTAAGTAGAAATTATGTTCAAGTTCTTTACTTGAGTAATTATTTTTCAGCCTAATTTTTTTATCTGTACTTTCTACTTCTTATATTTTTAATAAAGGTAAGAAGTAGAAAATTGTTGCGCTTATTTCATTTTGGCTTGTTTTTATTGCAACCTGTTAATGTTAAAAAACGATCCAGATAAATTGCACCTCCTGGATGGAGTGAATTTAATTGTGATTGGATGAGAAGTAAGAATAGATACCATTCTGACCCCCTGGTTGCACGTTACACAAATCATGTTACATCCCAGCAGGACATAGTAGCCTAGTACAAAGTATTATCTATATGCAGCATATATGAAGCTGAAACAGGTGTATCCTTAATAGTTTTAACATTAGTCATTTTAATATGACATTATAGTCATCTCTGCCTTTTAGAAAAAATGTTTATTAGCGAGATCACCTCCTAATAAAGGTCATTTTGGAAAATTTAACTGCTCACTTTTACTCAGTACTTTTACTTTTAATACTTAAGTGCATTATATGTCAGAAATTTACTTCTAATATAAGTCTGAACTCATTTTTAGTGACAATTAAGATCTTCTACGTCTTTTTTTCATTTCCCACAGAGCAAAAGGAAATCCCCTCCTTTCAGATGACACGAACAGCTTCGTTTTGCTCCGAGCAGATGGTCGTCTCGTGATGAAACTGTTGCAAGATTCTGCCGAGCCGCCCAAAGGATAGTTGGGGGAAATCAGGAGAGGGCTGATTTAGAGTCAGCGCAGCAGCTGACACCGTAGAAAGAAGAAGAAAAAAAGTGTGAAATCTGCCAACCCCAGTCACCTTTCTAAAAGTTTCTAAAGAATCCAAAGAACTATGTTTCTTGAAGACGCATCAGTCGCACTTTCAGTTCAAAGTTTGAGATGCCTTCGGGTTTTCGAGGGGAGGGGGGGGGACGACTTCAAAAGCTGCTTTTTTTCAACAGAGACCTGGGAGGACTGTTTGTTTCCTTTTGCAGGCGTTTCGCCAGCAACAATATTTTGTCCCATTTTGGAGTTTTGCTTCAGTTGCCATGGCAGCCAGCCCCGTGTTTAAGGGAGTTCAGCTGAAGGGGTTGAGGAGGAAAGGAGGGAGGAGAGGGGGTCAAAACAGAGCGAGCGGCGCAGAATCCACCAGGCCGGGGCAGCTTGTTCACGGATCGAGTTGCAATTGATCTCCACGTGGTTGTTATCAGAACAGCTATCTCAGGTCTAATGGCTCCAATGAAAGACTCTTGTATGAACTGAGAGGGAGGTGGGTTAAATGGACTCGACTCAACACGATCACTCCCACCCATCCAACGCTCAAACCATGATTTCTGCTCTGATGTAGCCATCTTTATTTCAGCCTCTTGTTGCCTCACATTTCATCATCACAGCTGAGCTCCGTTTTAAAGGGATTTTCAATGGTTTAAAAAAAGGCCCACAGAGAAAAGTTTTATTCCACCAGGTCTGAGCTATTGGTCCCCCGCGTTTTTTTTTTTTTTGTCAAAGTGTTTTACCTGAACAAAAAAAAAAAAAAAGAAAGAAACTGCCCCCTTCCTTTTTTTAAAATCCCAGAGTGCTGATTTGCGAAGTGCTGATGCCTTTTGTTAAGCCATCCTGCTCTTCGTCCAGATCCGAGGAATTTCTTTTAGCCTCCTTCATACCCCGAAACAATACTATTCAAGGTTATCATTCAGGAGGCCAGAGGGGGCAAGGGGAGGGGGGAATAAGGGCTGTTGCTAATGCAGGAGAGAATTTTAGTGGCCAGGGAATTGGAGAGGGGATGGGGCTTGAATGAGCTGGATTAATGTAAGACATCCCCCCTTTTGGGTTTGAAGGATCACCTAAAAGAGGCATGAAAATGTGAGGGGAATGTCACCTGCGGACTTTCTACTGAACACACGGCATGCACTTAAATTAAGAAAACAGTGTAGACACAAAAACTGTATAAAACACTTCTCACGTGATCCGGTTGTTAATTTCAACACCTACAAAGTGTCTATGAGTCCACACTTGCTGGTGTTAAAATAACATTTGTGACTGTGGTAAATTTTAACACCCAATTTTTTTAATTTATTACCAACCAGTGTTTAATATTCAACAATATTGGGTGTCACATTTACATATCAATAGTGTTAAAATAGTGTTAAAAGTAACACCAGTGTATTTTTATTAACAAATGAAATTATGATGTTAAAAAGGTTAACACACCATAAATTTGAGAAAGTAATTTTAACACTCGGAGTTAAAATCAAACTCTTTGTAGTGCTGCATTAACACTTAGTAGTTAGTATAAAAGTATAATGGTCACCCTTCACACACCAGGAAGTAGCTCTCACTCATGGTGTTGGTTTATGGCCAATAACACAAACTTAAACTAGAACAACTTAATTAAACTGAACAAGAAAACTAACCAGAACAACTCATTTTTACTCTCATGAACTTCTTTAACAGTCATAAACATACAAACACATCATTTCTACAAGATTACCAATTGATACGCTTCATTTAAATATGCAAACATGTCCTCCTGTCTTTTCTCCTCTCAAAAATGATAGGAGACGCCTGCAGCGCAATGTAGAGGTCAAAGCATTTCAAACTTTTCTCACATGTTTACTGACAGCTACTGTAAACACGGAGGACTTGGTAGAACACTCAAGTGTTCTCAGCTTTACTGATCATTAGCCTGAACGAGTTGAACCAGGCACATTGCCACAGTGTTGCATAGTTTCATTTATGCATCACAAAGAATTTGTAAACTGATTGGATAAAAATGGTTCCTGATAACAAAGATGTGCGCAGGTCTTTTTTTTTGCAAGTCCAAGTCATTATTCTGACTTTAATCAAGAGAGTATATTTTCAATTTGAGAGCAGGAGTAAATGTCTTTGCTCTAAAAACTTTGTGTATTTGTTCTCAAAGGAGCTGAGCATGGATGTGTATTGAGGGAGTGAGAATTGTGAGCTGGGCAGTGAAAAGACTTGCATTGTTCACGAGTCTCAAACCACAAGTCCAACTCAAGTCTCAAGTCTTTAGGGTACAAGTCCAAGTCAAGTCTACAAATTTGTCTAGGGATTCCCGGAAATTCTCGTGATGTCATCCCTGACCAACGCTTTTGTTGTGAATATGTGCTGAAGTGGAAGTGTCTGAAATGGTAGGAGGTTCTTAAAGAGACAAGGCCAATTTCAAGGTGTTTAAATAAACTATGACAGATTCAAATTTATTTTTGTTACATACAGCATTATCAGAACCACTGTCGATACCATGAATGTGGTATAGATTTGCTCTGTGCCTGGAAAACACCCTCCGTTTAAACATGATTTTGCACACTTTATCTACTCATGTAATTGCTCATCATGCATCTTTGATACCACGGTCATTTCATCATTGACACATCTGCAATTCTGCATGAAAAAGGAGATAAACTGCATTTGTCTCGTTCCATTTTTTTCTTCAGAAAACCTAAACAGAAAATACAAACAATGTCATTCTAATCAATTCAAATTGATACCATTGGAATATTAAAGTGCAGCCGACTGTATATGCATTCAATCCCTGTTTTGCTATTCTGAGCCTTAAATCAAAGAACCATAGCCACAAGTTTCCGCTGTCACATAGGCCTCTGGAGCCTGTTTGACTCATCTGTTGACAGAAGAACGTCTGCATGTTGAGGCATGTCTGCTCCTCCACTTGAAACACAAGGCACACATCGGCATGTTTAGCATGCAGGACCGCTTTTCTTATCATGTTTCAATTCTCTCTGTTATCCAGCTTGGATCAACACGGTCGCTTTCGCAGCGGCTCACAGCGACGCGGGCACTTCTGATGCAAAGGCTGAAGCGCTTTTCTTTTTGTTTCACGATGGGTATCTGAAGTTTCGTTTGGGGTGGTTAGATAGAGGGGGGCGTGAAAACAGGAGGGATTTATGAAATATGTGAGGAATGTACGATATGTGATCTGCACAGTGAAGCATATAAAAACACTCTGCTGCTGATGACTGGATGGTGTCATTTAGCCGATAGTCTAATCATTAGTTTTCTATTATTACTCACAGGATTTTCCATCAATAATACTTGTCTACACAGCTGCTGGTGCAGGTTTTCTGCAAGGCACCGGCTAGAAACTGACAGATAAGTCTCATATGGTCTCACTGAAAATGCATCAGTTTAGTTTAAGTTTTTATCAAATTTACAGAGCATATGACGTGAACATCCTTCAAAACAAAAAAATCAAAGAAAACATCTTCATATTTAAGAAAATTAATATAATATGAATAAACTAATAAACTAAACGTTATCAGCCCTTGAAAAGTTTAAACTGCTACATTCAGTCCAATGTTTGGTCATATTCATGGTAAAACCTTCAGGATTATTCCCAGTAGTTCAGGAGATATTTTGCTAACAGAAAGACACAAGCAAATACATTAAAGCCCATCTTTGCCTAGTTTTTTGAAATGAAGCAGAGGCTGTTTTACACTGAGAAAAATCAAAGCTGAGAAAGATTGTTAACTTTACTCATTAATGTAACCACTATACACACTATTAAAAGTTTTGTTTACATCACTGTATTGAAAAGGCTAAATTTAAACCCAGAACAATGCCTAGCATGCATCTTTCTTGTCTCCTGTAATGGTCCAATTTCTTTTCTTGACCACCCATCAGTCACCGGTCGTGGCCCCCGGGCGAAAGCGACCGTTTGTGTTCCATTGATCGGCTCCACGCTGTTGCTACAGGCGTTTCGGGTAAGAGCAGCTCTTATCTTATCACACTATTAATTTGTCACACAGCTTCCTACTAAAACCAGCAATTAATAAACGCGGCAATTACAAGAGGAAAATTAAGTCCTGCTTCATTAAGCAGTGGTCTAAAGGAGCGTCGGGGCTACGGCTGAGCAGCACAAAGCCGTGCAGGGGCAAGTCACACCAGCCCAAAATGGGATGAGCTTTAATGCGCAGCAAATAACTTTTATTAAAGAACACTTCCTGAAAATGTGGGGAGCAATAAGATTTTTTTATTCTTTTTTTTTCCAGGAATAAATCTGCCTACATCGACTTAAACAACCTCAATTTCTCCTAGAAGTTCAAGTGAAAGGCAAGAAACAACCTTTGGGAAAAATGTAACATTTCTTCATTTTTTCCCCTTAAATCCATTACATATTTAGATGTTTCCTCATGTGTGACAAACAGGTGATAATGTTGAAGTTGGATCACCAAATAGCCACAAAACATGTATAAAAATGTGAAAAAAGTGCATGCTACCATCGATTTTATAATTGTTTTCAGATGATTTAACTTCAATTACTGCCTTTGTACCATTTTTCTGCCTCAGTTATGGATGATTGTTTGCAAAGTCTAGCTTTAGCAACCCTGTACTGATGTCCCAATCTGATTGCAAGTATCAGATCAGAGTACAGTTGAGGCATTTCCCAGTGTTTGGTATCTGTAGATGCAACATTGTTTTGTACTGTCCATGGCGTTACATCATTCGTGCTGCAGTATGGCTGCCATTGTGATGCAACATGTCAGCATGTCTGTGCTATAAAAGCATTTTAAACTACGAAAGGAGAGTTAAGTAATGAGCCACCAAGCAGGAACAAACAAATATCAACTTTAGGGAAATTTAGAGCAAAGATCTTTCAATCCATTTGTGCAGAGTTTTAGTAAGTAAATAAAGATCAATTGGAAAACATGCAAAAAGGAATATCTTTGAATATTTCCACAGACATGTCCATAAGGTTGGCATGACATTTATTTATGAGGGAATGAATTTTCTCCATTAGAGAGAAGAGTGAAACGAAGAGAACTTGTGACGCAAACAACAAAGCCAACGGGTATGAATATCCTCCTCAGGGTAGGATCCACATTCTAAGGTCCTAGAAGTCTAGCTTTTCTAACTGGGTCATGTCTGATGTGTCGAGCTGCACCCTCCTCCAGCTGACAGAGCCTGATAGAGAAGCATGACAGTCGGGCACGTGTCCAAAACTCAGCATCTGCCTTAAGAAAAGCGTTCCCTCTTTAATTACCCCTTATAATGAACTGTAAGTAAGTTAATGCAAGGCCTTCTGGGGAGGAAATATATCAAAGACGCTGCAATTGATGCTGTAATGTCACGTTAGTAGCATCCAAATCTGCAATGAATGTTTTAGTATCCTCCTCACAGTACTGCCAGACATCAAAATGCCTCTCTGACATTACTGGGGCTCATCATGTGAGCGGCTTCATACTGCAAACACAAAGAGCCTCTTTTCAGAAAAAGACAATGCAGCGCTTCAGGGATGGAGCAAAAAGTAACTCCCACTGCCAAGTGGCCTAAGTACTCTGAAGGCTGTGTTTAAAGTCCCACCCTGCTGCTTTCATGCCTTCTTCTGGGACACACATCAGTCTAGCCTATTACCCTCGGGGATTGAACTAGATTGAGTTTAAGCAGCCTTAACCTCCTCCCAAAAGTCTCAAAATTCTCCAAACAAACAGGTCACTTCTACTTTCAGGATTTTAGTGGGTGGGTGTAATGTAAAAAATAAATAAATCAGTAAATCATTATAAAACTTTAGAAGAAGCATCAAAATGTAGATTTTAGTTGCATAAATTATCTGAGGCAAAATGTAGTTATTTCTTTTAAAAATGCTTATTACAGGGTTCCTGTTGTCTTAAAAGACATTGAATTCATCAATCCAAAATTAAGGCCTTAATTAGCCTTAAAATGTCTTAAATAAATCATTCAGAGGTGTTAAAACTGTTTTAAACAGTTAATTTATTTTAAAAATAATTTACTGAATGCTTCTCGCAGCTCATTGATTTGTTAAAATAAACATTTGGGTGAAATTGTCACTGTTTTTAGTAAATTTGGTCTTAAATTTCACTTCAAGGGGCATTAAAGAGGTATTAAAATGTCTTAAATTTTACTTGCCTTAACCTGTAGGAATCCTGTATTAAGAAAATGTTCCTTTTGGACCCAGCAAAGAGTGTTTTTTTTAATTATTGATTGTCTTTATGCATTGCTGAACTAAATATACTTTACATCACAGTTTATATTTGAGAAATGTCATGCTCAAAATTGCAGTTTTATGCGGGTGTTCAATGCTCAATACATAATATAGACCATATTTTTCCACCTGCACAGCCATGTCTTCTAACTTGTGATTAGTTGTAAAAACAATCAATGTATTTTAGATCAAACATTTCGTACTTCTGTTCCAGAGTGATGAGAGATAAAGTGAGGCACCTATTGTGTTTTATAAGTCTGTGTAAGCAGCGAAAAGCTCACATCCAGACGTCGAAATATAGCTTTTGTGCTCTTGAGATGGGTTTGATGTGTCCTCAGTAAAATCAGAAAGTGTTGGAGATGGGCTAGTCACTAGCAGTTGCATCACAGCGAGATCCTCCCTTAATGCTGAGATTTACCAGACTCATCAGGGAGTATGAGATCATTCTCACATATAGATCGGCCATCATAGAACCCTTCAGATATGCTGCAGCAAAGATTACGCAATAAGATGATTATCTCATAGTCAGCCCAAGATTAAAAAATAAATTCAAATAAAATAATGCAAGTCTTTTTGGGACACCAGATGATAGAATAATCCCAAACTGCCTGCATGCCGTAATCAAAGCTAAAGGGAGTCCAACAAAAAATCAGAGTGTGTGACCTTTTGTGGTCTTGTAGGCGTTTAATGCCTATTAAAGAAGTAATGACCTCTTAAAAGTTATCTTATCTGCATTGACTGAAAAAGGTAATACAGGAGCTGAAGCAGCTCCTCTTTCATTACACGCTCTTATCGTGACATTTGAGAGACCTTACAAAAGAGAGAATAGCAGAAATGAGAGCACAATATATAACATGTCAAGTAATCTGTGAGCAGTACTACGAGGCAACAGAAGGGAGAGGCCGGGTTCAGGCTGTGCAGGACGTGCTCAATGCATTTGCTATGGTATTGGATTGGAATAGTGATCCTATAATCATATAATAATACCTGCTTTATCCTGTCCACTCAAGGATAAAAAGTTATTTCTGCCTGAGTGATTCCATAGATTGAAAATAAACAGATGTCAAGAAAAGGCTACCAATTTTACTTTGTACGGTTTCCCATTATCATTCTGTTTATGTTGCAGGGAGGCAAACTGGAACACACTACATGGAAGGAAACGTTGCTGAAGAAACTAAAGCCTGGTAAGATTTATCAATTCTGGGGAATCTTAGGGTATATCCACACCTGACACTTTTGGTCCGCTTTAAACGGACCAGAGTTCATTTTCCCTGCTGGTCCGGACCTTTTACGCAGGTGTGAATACACCCTGGAGTGGATCAAACAACCGGACCGAGACCCTTTTTTGAGGTGGTCTCGGTCCGCTTTCAAATGAACTCTGGTGTGGTTTGCTTCTGCCAGCCTCGAACCGAAATTACAGGAAACATGCACCTTTTTAGAATAGAATAGAAATAGCCTTTATTGTCCCGCCGAGGGGAAACTCAGGTGTCACAGCAGCATCAGTACAGAGGTTCACACACTAGTTGTTCTACAAACTATAGATAGTACACACAAAACAATAATTAACACTGACTAGTCATGATACAACTACTATTAATAAAAAATATAATATAAAGAATTGTGCAAGAATAGAGAAAAAGATATATTTTGTTTTAGAGACATTAGACTATCAGAATCCGACATTAGGAATCAGAAATTGTCTGTTTTTAGTGCAAAACAATCTCAACAGACCAATAAATGTAAAGTGAAGTATCACAATGCAGACAAGAAACACAGATGTTCAATTACAGCAGAGTAATAGTGCAAATTATTGTGCAATTGAATAATGACAGTGAATAGTAACAGTACAATGATTGTGCAGCAGCAGATGTGTAAATACTTATTGCGATTTTTTAAAACATTTATAATTTTGTAAACACTTGTTGTGATTTTTGGGCGTGGTGCTGGTTATAAAGTCTGACAGCTGCAGGTAGGAAGGATCTGCGATAATGCTCCTTTGTGCACCTCGGATGCAGCAGTCTGTCACTGAAGGAGCTCTCCAGTTCAGCCACAGCTTCATGCATGGGGTGGGAGACTTGGGGGCTTTTAGACTTGTTAAGCAACATTAAGCCTAGAACGTACTCATTCCAAAGCCGAACAGTAGCTGCGCGGTCACATGGTTGTTCGGCGTTCGTTTTCGCACACACCTTTCATAGCCCTAGAGACACACAGCGCCAAGCTCCTGGGAAACCCCTCCCGCTGCAGCATACGTCATTGTGTGGAGTTTCTTCCCGCTAGACTACAATACAGAAAAAAGAAGTCCGAGACCCATCACCGGACGTTATGCACAATGTTCGTTTTATTTCCACTCATGAGTTTTTCCACGATTTGACTATCTTAATAAAAGTCGGCTCTAGAAGCGAGTCATTTTTGTTTTTAAAACAATTGGTCGAAGCAAAATACAGCGTCTGAGCGCTTTCAGCACAAACACACACGCCCACAAACTTCAGACCAATCACACATTACCGTCGTAGCAGGAGGGGTGTAAAACGTTCTGCTGGGCGGGTTGTGTTAAAAGGGGTGGCCGAGTCGACGCTGAGTACAGCGGCGACGCAAGTTTCATGAAATGTTGGCTGTGTTATAATTGCTATGAAAATTTAGATTAAAAAAATGGGCAAAAAAATTGTCAAACACGCACAACTGGTGAAGCCAAACTCCTGAAGACTTGCAGCTGGAATAGCAGCAATAGGTGGTTCCACAACATATAGAGGTACAGGGGATACGTTTTTATCTATTTGGTAAAACTTCGACTTATGGTGAAACATGATGAAAGTTACAAAACCTGAGGTCATATTTCTTAACCGCTGCTAAATATTGATTCTGTGTGAGACCTCAACGTGATGACTTCATTGGTGTTTTGAAAGGTTTCTACATTAAATGTTCATCCTGATAAACAGCAGCGAGCTGCTATGTGAGCCTCACACTCAGGCTGAATCTAAATCATTTAAAGAAAATCACACTAGCTGGATGTGAACTCTCGAGTTGAGTAGTTGCAGGTGGGGTGAGAATGAGCTGTAAAAAAAAAAACACCCAAAGCTATATGTGAAAATTTCCCCTCGCTTTTCCCGCTCTTGCATCTGTTTTAGGTAAATACGACAAACCCTGACGTAACGCGTAATGAACAATAGAGGTGTTCATTCAGTGCAGTGTTTGTCTAATAAAATAATGTTTGACAGAACGAGTCCTGGCCGAGATTCCTCTCACGCTGCTTCACACAACACAGACCAAACACCTTCACACGTTTATCCATTCCAAACACATGGTTTTAATCATGCAGCGCAGCAGTCATGCTCCAGGAGGCAGTGGATCATATGATCCACAGTTTATAGCGCAGGCACAAAGACGAAAGAAAATCAATAGCTTCCTAAGTCCTTCGGAGACTGCCTCTTTCACTAAGATGTCTCAAAGTAAAAAAACAAACAAAAGACATGCAATTTGTGAGAACAATGAGTTGAAAGAATTACCACTTAGCTCACAATGAACTGACAGTAAAGAACACTTGGTTATAATATTTAATAAGTTTATTTTTTTATGAGGCAAAAAATAAAAGTCTTTAACATGTTTAATACACTGACTGGAAACTCATTAGAACCAGAATTGATTTTTTTTCCCTTTTATTTGCAGCAAAAGAAAAATACCAGTAGCTGAGTGCAGGTTATCTCACATTTTTGTAAATATTATATTATATCTTTTCAGGGGACAACAATGAAGATGTGACACTTTGATACAGCGTAACGGGGTCAGCATACAAGCTTGTATAACAGGATAAACTAGATGTTCCCGCAAAATAACTCAACACACAGACATTAATGTGTAAACTGGCAACAAAAGTGAGGAGTGTACTCAATAACGATCACGATAGTTCAATATCAATAGAAAATATGTTTGATATAATATTGATTATTTCACTGGTTATTAACTGCTAACGGTTGATAACTTTCTGATGAACTTTCAGCTAAACAACACTGGGAAAGATTCACCTTCAAAATAAAAGCTTCAAGCTGTTAATAGACAATAAATGCTAGCTAAAAAACAACTGCTCGTGCTTTATTTTGAAATGTGTAAATCCAACTTTCTTTATCACTCTTATTGTCATTATTTGAACGATAGAGCGCTAGCTTGCTGGACTGGTCATCCATCGTAGGGTTAATATGAAATTAAATATTGATTCAGGATGTTGTTATTCTAAAATGAGACATCTAAAAACGGAAGAGGGTGTCAATACGACGCTCCGACAGCTCACAGATAAACAAGGTAAGCTAGCAAAAAACCTGCGGAGTAACGAGCATTAGCAGTGTCATGTTTCTCCACTCCTCTGTTTATTATTATGGCAAATTTATCACAGACAAAGTAACATCTTATAACAAAAAATATTGGCAACAATACAAATTATTTGTCTTTAAATATCCAGACTCTTAGCTTTTTCCACATCTATCTAGTGACTTCTACTCAAAAGCTGATTTTGCTGCACTCCAATCTGCTTTTAATTAATTTATTAAATTCGTCTGAATACAGCAAGCATTTTCAACAAAAATCCTGATTTTATTGATCAGAATTGACTAAATTGGGTTACTTTTTCCCCCCGATTGAAACCTAGAAAATTGCTAAATTTCTTCCAATAAGGTAAACCTGCAAAACCCTTTTAAAGTTCTGGATCTAGATTAATTTACTCATCCATTTCCAGCAATAAATCTGACTACTTTATTTGTTTAATTAAAGTATTCAATGCTTAGTTTATTGTTGAGCAGGTAAAGGAAAAATAGTTTTGGCCCTCAAGTCCTTTTGACTTTATGATTTTGGCCCATGTGACAAAATGTTTGGACACCCCTGCTGTAGATGTTAGCTTGACAAAACCAAAAATTCCTACTTGAGCCAATAATTGTGAAGTATATTCTGTAAAATAGCACAAAATAAGCAGAAGTTGTTTGCAAAAAAGTATAGTATAGGCTGGAAAACACAGTAAATACATCTAACAACGTCTGGCTCTCTTCTGTCCATTTGAATAATAAAGCTCAGCTACTTACTCTAAATGTTTAGTGGAGTTCTCTAAGACTTCAGGTTGGAAAGGATTAAATTACACCCATGTCTCACATTAAGATGAAAATGATCAGTGAGCTCCCTCAATTACTCAGGCTACTTTCAAACCTCAGCTTGTCTCAGAGAAGCCTCATGAAGTTTCATTATAAACTTGCATCAGTATTCATGAACAGGAGCAACTCTCCTCAGAAGCTTAAAAGATAAAAATTTGGGGTCCGCAACACTAATGATGTGTTAGAGATCAGCTTTATGGGATAAACTGCGCAATTTCACACCCAAAATGAACTAGGCTAATATCCATCTGTTGGACGCAGAGCAGGAAAGTTACTGTCGTATGTCCACAAATTTCCAATCAGTGTCCAAATATCACCTTCATAAACGTTCCCTGATTGGATCAGTTTATTGCTACATGACTGGACTGTCCAAGATCACTGCCGACTGCATGTCCAAACTTTTATTTTTACGTTTTTTTTTTCTATCTTGAACGTTGATTACTACAGCTTGTTTATGGCAGCCTCCTAGTGACTAAATAGCCTGCCAAGGGCTGTGGAGAGTGTACCAGTGGACATTTCAGAGCTAGTCAGCGTGATTGATTGAGCCATAAAGTGTTTGTCCATGGGGCTAACAGGACTTGGATAAAAGATTAGAAGTCTGGTGAGCGTTGATTAATGCTATAAGATATAACCTCTGGTCAGTGGTGCTGAAAGATTTATACAAAGAGGGTCTCGGCAGCAAGATATATCCACGCTCAGTTGAAGTGATTTGAAGTCAGCGAGGATGAAACAATCACGGGGTATCCCCAAGACATGAGCTTAATCAAAACCAAGCTGCCACAACGTCATAATGAGGCAAACAAGTGTATTAACTGATAGATGAAGCAGGACAGACTAAGTGATGGGAACTGGGGCAATCTGGGTCTCATATTTTTCTAAATAAAGTGTAATGTGATGATGGCAGGAGGAAGGGAAAAAAAATCTCTGCATATTTAAAGAGGACCTTGTCTGTGTCAAGCCCTGCCCCACCCCCTGGACTTAGGCTTCCTGATTAGTATTCAGTGAATTCATTAAGACACAATCGCTGGTGTCTGGGAACAGGGGAATTCTTGATGGAAGGGAGGTTGAGTTCAGCCCCCTGTGTAACTCTGTGCGGAGGAAAAAACACCCCTTCCCCCAAACCTGAAGGTCACCCTGTCCTTAGCCTGCTACTGATCTGATGATTAGACACACAGCAGTTTGGGGGTTTGGCTGTTCAGATCTTATTTGCACAGGCTGTGCTGTTGCCAGCAGGCATGGACGGTTTATAAGGGCAGGTGGGAAAGAGAAAAATCAAAAATCAATGCCCTTCAAAACAGCTCCTACTACTACTACTACTACTAATAATAATAATAATAATTATGTTTTGTGAGGTTTTTCAGCTATTTTGACTCATTTAAATAGAAGGTGATTCATTCTGCATCCATAATTAGATTTATCACGTCACCTTGTCAGACCTGTTCTGCAGGTTTTAGCTCCCTGACACGTTCACTACTAACGCTGGACCTCATGTCATACTATGTAATGGTGTACTGCAGGGGTGTCAAACTCCAGTCCTCGAGGGCCGCAATCCTGCATGTTTTAGAGGTTTTCCAGCTCCAACACACCTGA
>JARVGW010000624.1:19648504-19662953 GCA_031762495.1 Anablepsoides rubrolineatus | reverse complement strand
ACCACCCCCCCCCCCCCCCCCCCCCCCCGACTGGAAACTGAGCTGCTGAAGCGAGCGTCAACTAAAACAAATTGCTAAAGCCTTCTGACACGTCGCGCGGTCTCTGAGTTGTCATGACATGAGTGGAAATTAAGTTGCCACAGACAGGGAATGCCAAGAATTGATCACACTTGTCAGGAATAACGCTGACTTTGAAGGTAGTACCGAGGTGTGAGAATGAGCAGGCTTTACGAGGTAGCGCCTCAAATGTGAGAATGAATTCATACGTCGCAGTTTGTGGCCTCTTGATTCAATGTGCCTTTGAAACTCCTTTTTTTTTTTGTCCTGAAGTTTATCTCTCTGCAAGGAGCGAGGTCTGCTGCAAAAAGATGCTTTTCTTTCCTCTCGCTCTCAGAAAAATGCAGCGTAGGTGCACCAACAGGACCGGACCAGTGAGTCAATAAACAGACCCTTCCATTTAAGAAGGAAGCAGCACTTCACAGTCAAGAGTCTGTGGGGTCAAAAGTTGAGAAAAATTCACCCCTTTGCATTTCCTGAAGGCAACGACTTGTAGACTAAATCTTTCAAAATACCATTATGCACAATCTTATGGGATTTTGCAAGATGTCATGCTCAGAACACGAGTTTTAAATGGCTCTTAGCTACTACCACGCCGAAGTAAAAGTCTCAAAACAAAAGCAGGTTTAGGCTGCCTTCAGGCTCAAGCCTCCTGTGAAAAAGAAAGCTGGGGTTTGCCAGGTTAAATAAAAGTTAAATACAGGGAAAAACGGTATGAGATGCAGCAAATTTTGTGTTTTTAAAGGCGAGTTGGCCATTTTGAATTGAGTTAACTTCTAAAGTTAATCAGCTGTAGACCCAGTGATTATGTTCTGAAAGCTCCATTACAATGCATCCAGTAGATCATGAGATATTTTGCTAACAGACATCTACATCAGAGCTAGTCAATTGTTTCATTCATCTCTTAAGCCCCAAAGTTTTCTACTTTAATTCCTTTAAGTTTTTATTAGTTCGACATAGACGTGTGAAACATCAGAATCTTGGCTAGAAGCTGGTAAAAACCATTTCTATGAAAACCCAAGACAGTTAAAACTACAAGCAGATGAAAATAAAACTATGAAAGTGAAAATAAAATTGGTTTAAAAATTTGGCAAGTCAGAAAATATTTGTGTTAAATAGGAGGCATAATGAGTTCTTTCTGTTTATGTTTTATTATCACTACTTTATGTTGTATTCCGGATTAAATGCAGCAAAATAAACTATTTCCAAAGTAACAGATCTTTGTAATACTTGGTTTATTTACATAATGACTTTAATTGCTGGATGTTCGACCCCTGCATTAACTGTGGCTCCCGGAGCAATTTAGTTGAATAGCCCTGGTTTGCACAGGGGCAAAACTATTCTGATCTGCTTTAGCATTTCTGCTGTGGGCGAGAATGAATCCTGTGCTGAGTGCTTTCTGACACTGAGAGAAACTGATAAATTACCAACAACAGCATCAATAATCACAACTGTAGCGGCACTCGAGGGAAAAAGAGAAGAAAAACTTTTTATTGTTTTGAAAACGCTCCGAGGATCCATATAGAAATGATACCTTTTCTTACAGGAACAATTATATTATCTATAAAGTCAAAGATCACACAAGACTTCGATCAAAAACAAAACAAAATACCATGGCTTTTTTGTGTGATGTTTCAACAGAAAGAGCAACAAAAAGAAAGTTGCCACGAGTGTCATCGTGTGACACGAAATCAGGGACATATTGCAAAGCTTTAAGGTAGCTATTACTGCTGAGAGGAGCAGGGACGGGATTAGAAGTACCCAGAGGGCACAGATGGCTCCGAAATCCTTGGAGCCGTTATGAAAAGGTCAGTCATAATACAAGGAGAGCCACCCACACCTACACTCAACCACCCACTGAGAGACTCTGGAATCCTTCAGCAGTTCTCTCAACAACGATCCGCTTCGTTCTTTTCAGGAGAGGAATGGAGAGGGGAACAGACAGGCCTGCAAAATGTAGACATGCGTTTGACTCGCAGGGTCACCGGTGAGATCACGACAAAGACTGAATTCAATAAGCAAGCACCTTGGAAAAAAGATTTTTATCAGATGTTTGAATAAGACAAGAAGTAAAAGATGATGAAAGATGCATTGAAGGCACCAGAAAAACACAATTTTGAGCAGTTTTTCATTTAGTTTAAAGACCACATTTGATCTTGCCTGTTTTGCCTATTCATTTGTCTCTGTTGTACTGTACAAACTTAAACAACTGCCAGGTGAATAGCCAAAAGGACACCTGATCCGTCCCTCCCGTTTTGTTTATTTTTTCTGTTTTTCGTGCATGTTTATTTCCTGCTACCATACGGGTGCATCCTCCCCAGGCGCTGGCTCCTCCACAAACACCATATGGCAGGGCCAGCAAGGCAGGCAGCCCTCCGCGAGGAAAACTCTCTGTTCAGGATGTTTTTCTTTAAGGCATCCAATGTCACTTCTATTAAAAGCATCAAAAAAAAAAACACTTCCTGCATAAGGTGACCTCAACATGTAAGCACACTACTGCTCAAACTAACGAGAACGTTTACGGACACACCGGAGAGCGATTGGGTCATTTTTTTTTTCTTCTTCTTCCAAACCTCTAAAACTCACGAGGGGTTGGGGAGATAACAACCGCTTTGTAAATGATTGCGTCTTATTTAAACTGTCTCAGCACAATTTACCCGAGCCCCCCGTTCCAGACGTTAATGGGTTTTTAACACAGCAGCTTCACGTCCGAATGAAACCAACAGTTTGCTGAAACACCTTTTCATTATTTCCCCCTCCAGCACCTGAGCCAAACGAAACAAGAGGACGCTTTTATTAAAACGCATTAAAGCTGCTGTTCTGTGTCTTAAAGTTATTAAACTCAACTGCTCCCATCCATCTCATTTGGTAGTATGATGAGGACTTAAGAGTTTTGTGTCCTATAGTGCGATGTTTGTGCAAGTTTGTGCAAGTAGTTCAGCAGAAGTCCAGTTACCTTCTGTTCAAGGCTTTAATAGTAGAAATAAACTGGACATTTTTGGCCTTGTAGCTTATGCATGAAAAAAACACTGGAATACTGAATATAAAAGACGATCTCAATGCTTCATTCATCTCACATAAAAATACATCCTTATTGAAAATGTGCTTTGTATCAGAAATAAAAAAAAAAGTTATTATTGAGCTCTGTGAAAGGAGAGAGTTCACTAATGTTCCTTTTGCACGACTCATATTGTTGAAAGCTGAAAATGAAAGGACCAAAGTGGGACAAGTGAATAGAGACTTTATCCTCTAAAGTGCACAAAGGCTTGAAAGTGATACACGAGTGAAGGAGGGCACTGTCCGTCAGCTGGAGCGCGGCGTGCTTCAAATTCCTGCTCGGCCCAAACGAAGCGAGGCGAAAGTCGCGGCTTGGCGGTGAGAGGAGTTCATTTCAAAACGCAGAAATTACAAGGTGCCTCGCTGCACTATTTTTGATCCGTGCATGTTGAAACTGTTGCACATTACCTTGGAAACTCAAGACGCACACTTGGCTTCTCAGCCTCTTCTAACAGAATATGTTTTTCCCCTTTAGTTAAAACTGACGAATAGTTTTATGCCGTTCTGGCACCACCGGTGTAACAATAAAATCAGTTTGTGGCAGGAAGTGTGGAACCAACACTGGAACTGAGGCTTCAAATAGATTAACCCCACCCTGCTGGCCAGACAGGCGAATGTAGCGTGTGCTATAACGTGAAGATAAAAATGTTTATCGGTACCCTGTGATTACACGGCATGTCCTTGTTGCACAGATTCACTGCAAAGGTGTCGCCACATTTTTTCTTTCCACAGGCGTCACAACAAGACAATGAAATAAATTTCCCCACATTCAGAAAGGACTTGTGCTTCAATCCATCTATGAACGAGTGAAATTCAATTTTCTGTGAAAATACAGAGATGAAATCTGCTAAAGAGGATGTTATTGTTCAAACTATAAACAAGAACAACACTGGCTAAAAGCTACAAGGAGTAAAACAATAGCTAAAAGCTACAAGGAGTAAAACAATAGCTAAAATCTACTATAAACTATCTAAAAGCTAGAAGTAGCAAAAGCTTGCTAAAAGTGAATTATATCAAAAGGCTAGTTAAAAGTAGCAAAACACTAGCTAAAAGGTTAAGTTAATTAAAAGCTATTAAAAGTAGCTAAAGTTTCTATTTAAAAGTAGCAAAGGACTATCTAAATCTTAACTCTTAAAAGTACCAAAAGGCGCACTAAGAACTAAAGTAGCAGAACAGTAGCTAAAAGTCAAAAGTAGCTAAAATCCAGCCAGAAGCTAAAAATATCAGAACTAGTTAAAAGACAAAACTAGTAAAACACTAAAAGAGGCTAAATAATAATCAAAATCTAAAAGTAGTTAATTTCTAGAAATTCTAGTTAAAATGAGCAAAACACGGCTAAAAACTAAAGTAGAAAAGATCAGCAAATGGCTAAAAGTATCAAAAGGCGTGCTAAGAGCTACAGTAAAAGTCCGACCAAAAACTAAATGTTAAAAAAAGCAAAGGGTAGCATTAGAAAACAAAACTAGATCAGGCATGCTGAAGCAGATTTTAAAGCAAACAATGATTTTGAAGGAGCCGAATAGATTTTAATGTGTTTATATGGAGAAAATATCCAATAAAGTTTATTTTGAAAAGTATAAAAGTTACACAAACCAAAATTCACAGGACACATCTCCTGAATGTCCTGAACATTTTGATAAGTAGCTAAAATTGCAAGAAGTATGCAGGAGAATTCAAATTACAATAAACTGAAGAGAACAATAAATAAACAAAATACAATCAGGAGAACAGAGTGAACGGTGACTCAACATTCACACCAATGAAAAGGCATTTATCAAAAACTTGGAACAAGATGTGTTGAAAGTCCTGCCTTTCTGTAATTAATTCGGTCTGCCTGCATGCGATCCTCCCCTGAGCGCTCACAGTTTGCAGCGTGAAGATGTGAAGATGCAGGGGTGTGATGGAGAGCCAGCACCACCCCTGACATCTGCGACAGATTACAAGGCGTAATGTGCCAGTGATAAACGTGTAAACACGAGGCGGTGATGAATTTGACACAGTTTTCCTGTGAAACACGGACGTTCCATTACACGTCTTATTACTGTCTCCTCCCCCTGATGGCTTAATTGATCCCCGTGGGCCAACAAAACAAAACAAAAACCTGCCGCAAAAATGATGAAAAAAAATCTTTAGGAAAACTGAATTGTTTATTGTTTAATTACAGCGTAACAAGGCACTGAGCCCGTCGTAATATCTCTCGGCCCGTAAAGGTGGATGCAGCGTTTTATCACCCGAGTTAATTTTCATTGAATGCAAACTGTTTTTCCACAGTAAAGGGACCGTGGAAACACGGTCGCCAGGCCTGGTGGCACGTCCCGCTGCCAGGCCTGCCTCTGCTGTGGTCCACGCTGGACTGCACGCCTTCACGGTTGACTCGAGGGGAGAAATGCAAAGCATGGAAGCACAACACTCCTCTGAGTCCACAGAGGCTGACCACAGCATCTGCTGCCGCTTATTATTTCTCTTGTCGACTTGTTTTCCGTCGTATTTATAGCGGGGAGGGAAACTTGATTTAGATCTGCTCCATCTGGTGATTTGCTGTAGGGATGGATGCCACATCTTCCACTCTTTAGTGTACAACACTACCCCCTCGTCATCCCCCCCCCCCCCACCAGTCCTTTTCTGCTTACTGGCTTTTATTTAAAGGAGATGGTAAGCGAGATAGCAGGGCGTCGCTCTTCTCTTTCTGTCTTCCTGACACCAGCTGCTGCACAGTTTATGATGCTATAGCTGGGAGGAAAAAATGAGAAGGAGGGAGGGGGGGGAGAAGGAGAAAAAAAAATCCCTCCCACTTTCTCTGGTGGTATGTAAAGATTCCACAGGCAGTCTCCAGAGCCCCCTTCCCTCCCCCAGTTTTGGATCCCATCAACCTTCGGCAGCCCATGAAAAGGAGGAGGGGGGGGGGAACAGCGGAGGTAAAGGAGCGGCGGTTTGGAGGAGGGAGCTTTTTAAGTACCATCTTAACTCTCTGTTCTGCAGGTTTTCAAAGATTTGAATCCATAAAGGTAGCGAGAGTGGGTGTCAGTTTTTTTCTTTTTTCTTATTTTAATGCACTCCACAGGAAAGGAAATATTCTCTTCTAATGAAATAACTCAGTATAACAACACGCAGGCATTACGTTCAAGAATAAAAACCTCCAAATAAAAGCTTCCTGTATAGTTTTGACCACTTTGGCTGCCCAGGCACGAGCCGATTTCCTCTATAACTGCATTTTATAGGGTATCATAATGCATCCTAATGGGAAGGAAAGTCATTGTAATGGACAAGTGGTAATGTGATATTCCACCCATGATTGACAATCACTTCAAATCTTTCTTTAAATGTTCTTATTTAATCTTCCTCTAATGCGTTTTTGACTTAGCGTGCTGGAAGCAGAAAGAAAGAAAAGAGAGATTAGGGAAAAGACGGTGCAGAATCAGCTGCTAACTCAAACGCCTCATTTCACGGGTTATTTTTCTGCAAAAGATGGGCAATTTTTAATCAAATAATCAACTGGCTTCAGCCGAAACAGCCTGCTTAACTGCTTTATGCCACATTTGGGGCTGGCGTTTACTTAAGCTGTATTTGACTTCCTCTGGAACGGAGCAAACATGGACGCTCTGCTTTTTTTGTGGAGGGCAACACGTCGCTCGTTTAGCCACAACTGCAAGACTTTCTGAGTGTGCTCGCCAAAGAAAACAAGTCGCCATAAGGCTGACCGTCTGTCTCCCACACTTTTGTAGAGTTTTATCTTTCTTAAACACTGGTAAAACAAGGAAGTATTGGTTTTCTACCATTTGATTTTCTTTACAAAGCGGAAAGCATTGTGGGTAATTTGAATTTTTACAGCTAAAACCAAACAAACAACCTGTTTAAATTGAATGTCAATCGGTTTTGTGTAAACTTAACCCTCTGGTGCTTTCTAAAAACTCAAGAGTTTCAGCAGACTCGAAAAACTGAAGAAGTTTTAAATTTAAAACATTTTGTGCTGAGAAGGGACAAAGAAAACAGCATCACAACATCATGAAACGTTACACTAAGGCTGTGTCTGAATTCATAGGCCCATATTTATTTAACATCTTTGTACACAAATCTCTGATTTTGGTAAGATGTATACATTTAACCAGTCACACATGTTCAAACACTTGTACTATAATAAAAAAATCTTACATGTATATTCTCCTTACAAGTTTAACATGTATTTTTACTGTACATAATCAAATACCCTCATAAAATCCAGCCATTGTTTGTTAGTGGAAAGACTTTTCCTGCAGGATTGTTCAAATCTCAAGAACATGACATCTGTAAGCTTGATTCATGCTGGACTTTCCTATTTGACTCATTGAACATGGAACTGTACCCGCCATCATCACTCTTGGGCAAAGGACAGATGAGGGACAGGACAGAGGGCACTTCAGGGGGCCAATCAGATTTCAGCTGGGGCCAATGCCCCTGTGGCCCCTCCCCTAGAACCGCCCCTGGCCGACGGTAAACTAAACCGAGAAACGAAGACGGCGGAGTTGTTATTTTTTTAGCAAGTTGGTGTAGTTTGGTAATTCATCACGAACCAAATAATTTGTTTTTAAATGTAAATTTAGTAACTTAGCTGATGAAATTCATGCTGTAATAAGATGTTAAATAAAATGCATCTACTGATACTGCAGCTAAACCCAAATTAATAATGTTTTTTCATTTATTTACATGTAATGTTTTAACTTTGAAGTTATTCTTCCAGTGAAAAGTCTATGAAACTGATCATTATGGTAACGGGTTAGCGCATGGTCACACAAACATACGGCTAGGCCGTCTCATTGGACAGCAGTTTCATGCAGCCTATCTGGACTGGGAAGGAAACTCAACTTAACTCAATATCTAGAAAACTCCCTAACTTCTGACCATTTTCATGTTGGTCAAAGTTATTAGCTGTGGTAGCCATCTTGAATAGGGTTGACTCCAAATGTTCCTCAGTTGTAGATGCAGATCTAATGATTACTTTCTTGGAGTTTCCTTCAGATTTGTTAGCTGGTTTTTCAAAACAGTTTTGATAATGCCACAAACAAACAAACACAAAGAAAAAGATAATCACTTCTCGCCTTTGGCAGCGGGCGATAATAAAAGTTCATTGAGTGCTCTGCAGAAGCAATTAAATGACTCGCTGACAGTTATTTGTTCTAAAATCTTTGGGTGATAAAGAGCAAACACATGGATGTGCAGCATCTTTAGCAGCTTCTGTACCATCTGTGTGAATGTAAGACTGATTTGTTTGCTCTAAGCTACCAGTATGGAAAAGTGATGACAGAAACTTACGACAGGAAAAAAAAAATTAAATGTTTCAGCAAAGATGTTTGTGTGGCGCGTGAGCAGCTTATTAAACAAACAGCAGGCAGGATAACAGCGCAAACAGTCAAGCCTCCCGTGCTATTTACTTGTTGTCACCTCCGTGCGAGAGCTCGGTCACGCTCCCTTGTTGCCTCAGAGGATGCTGTGAGGGAAGAGGCCATCTTAGCTGATTTTTTTTTCTTTTTGTATCCACGGAGAGAGTTTGCGGGTTAGAGGAAAGCCAGTGGTGACCATTGGAAAGCTTCGGGTTCAGCATCCCCTCATAACTCTGCATATGCAAGCGCAGCAGGACAGGCATGAGGCTGGTCTCTGCCTGTCTCAAAGACGAATGAGGCAGTGGCAATGGGCCTATAGGCCCCCAGGCTCCCTGTAGGTTCCTCACTATCAGCCTGGCAGATTAGGTCTGCATCACAGTTGACATTCCACGGCGGAAAGCAATTGGATGGTAGAGAGAGTGCAGTGTACCTCCATGTCTCTTAAATGAGGCTGCGACCACTTTATTCAGTCTGTGAGAACTTTGGAACTATTTTATTTAATAGAAAAGATGTAGATAATCCTGGTCAAACATGGGGGTTATAAATGAAATCATGAGCTAAATCATAATATTAAATATTAAAAATTATTTGCCAGACAGCTTCGGGTCGCTCGACATCCACGAGCTGTCAGACAGCGGTGGGTTGCCAGACAGTAGCCATCAGTGAGCTGTCAGACAGTAACGATCAGCGCACTGCCAGGCAGCAGCAAGATGCTGAACAGCAACGCGCCACCGGACCGTGGCAAGCAGCGGGCGCCAAAAAAAGGGTCGCCCACAAGTAGCGAGTTGCTGAAGAGCAAAGGGCTGCCGGACAGCAGCGATCAGGTGGCTGGCAGATAGCAGTGTGTGGCAACAAGCCTCAGAGCAACAGACAGCAAGAGACCACCGGACCATGAGCTAAGGCTAATGCTACGATTCATTTTTTTGCTGTTTCTCACTAGTGTGCTGTTTTAGCTGTAAGTCTTTAAAAAATGAGCAACAGAAACTCTTAATTGCTTCATTGTTTTTAGATTTTATAATATAAAAAGGACCAAAGAACAGATTTTTGAATTTATCGCTCTGGATGACCAACCCATCACTGTGGTGGTGGCAATAGGTAGGGACTGATAAAACTTATTTTAGAGTTGTTTTTCCTTTTTGTACTCATAAGGCTCTATGTTCAGATTCCAAACCTATTTAGTTTTTTTTTAAATCGGACCCCCCCATTAAAAATTTTGAGATCTTTAAAGGCTGAAAACTAGGAAGCAAGTGCTCCTTTGACTTACATTATACCATTAAAAAAAGTGCGGAGCTCCGTAGACATATAGTATGCATCACAATTTCGCAAAAATTTTTTCAAACCAAAGCAGAAAGCAAACTAGATAAAGCCTTAAGATAGATTTTAAAATGCTAAGGGGAGACTAAGCATGAAAAAGAGCAACAAAAAAAAATCACAAAAACCTGACCCACAAACTGCCGGGATCAGCTACACTCCCAACACGTCATAACTGACCTAAGGCTTTTCATATGTACAAAGATAAGTCACTTGTCTCTTTTTTTTTTATTAAAAAAATTAACAAGTTTTCTTTACTATTACTACTACTATGTTAGCTAGGGGTGAAACAATATAATAATAATAATAATACAATAATAATGTATCTGTATCGAACCGTTCATTACAGCACTTTAGGTTCAGTACACTTTATGTATTAAACAATACAGATTTTTATAATTTATTTTATCAGCTTGTTTTCTGAAGATGCTCTGTGTTGAAGGCTCAGTGGATCTGTGTTCGACTACTTCACCTAGGCTGCATTGTCGAGCGCAGATCCACTGAGAAACTTGCTATTTCAGCAACATTTAATTTAAAAGCTATACTTTTGAGGTAAAACAAATGTTTGTAAATAATTTCAATAAATTAAAAGTTAATAAGGGCATGGACATTTCTCTTCTTTGTTTCGAAAAAATATCAAACCGTGAGACTAAAGTATCAAACTGAACCAAATCGTGAATTTTCTGTATCGTTGCACCTCTAATGTTAGCCATGAAGCATATAACAGCATTTAATAATTTAATTTAAATGACTCAAATAGGTATCAGGGACAAAAAAAATGTAATCAGAGTAACCCTAATGTATACATCAAAAAAAAAAATGCAAGTCCTATATGTGAAGTCTTAAGTTTGCTCTTTGAACTGTTTAATCCATTAGTACATAATACTATTAATGGATCCTATTCCCAACAGATTCATATTATCAGTGAGAGGCCAAATTAGTGGCTGCTCAAATGACAGCAGCCCATTTTCACCGTGTTCATTTTACTACCACTACCTATTACTTCTTCCCTGAAGATATACGACCAATCATATACATGCCAATGAGGCGCACTTCGGCTCTGCACAAAAACACGGTGTCCTTGGTGAGGTGTTACTTCTCGAGCTCAAGGTCTGGCAGAGGGGTAATTATCACAAAGGGCTGAGACAGGAGGATGTCAGAGGATGATATGCTAGCCTGGGTGTGAACGGGGCTCTGTAATTGCAGGACACATGGTGCGGGATCCGTCATTTGGTGCATTTTAAAGACAAATGGGTAAGGTCAATAGCTGGGTGTCAGAAAGAAATTAACCAAACGCTGCATGCGGGGAATGCTGACAAAGACGTGAAACGAAAAGAGAATGAAAGAGTACACAACAAAGCAGGGAATTCTTGCTCATTGCGTTGTCTGTTGTTAGCTCGGGAGAGAAGGTGGATCTCTTTTCTACAGGTCAATCGGTCCCGAGGAGGCCACTGTCACAAGCCTCTGTGTTAGTCTCCACTGTTCCCACATCTCCTATTAGCCTCCTGTGTGTCTAACCACAGAGCTCACTAAGCAGAGGAGAGTACGCTCAAAGAAACACAGCTAACAGCGAGGACACCAGTGGGCTTCCAGCTGACAGAGACGAGCTTTGATCACGATTCCAGATTGTTGTGGTCTGGGACAGGTGTCTTCTCCACTCAGCGACCCCCCCTGCTGAGAGCCTATCAATAAGCTGTGGGAAGGAGGACTGCTCGAACACTTAGCCTACAGTGACGAAACCCCCACTAAAACATCGTTAAACCTCTGATAGTTGTGTAAGCTTGCTTCTTTTCAGTTGTTTTGTTCAGCTGCCTGCAAGAAAAAAAGGATGCTTGTAAAAAACCCAGGGGATCCTCCACCAAGATTTCAGAAACAAAACTTATTTTTTTTCATGTGAACAAGTTTTTTAAGACCATACTTTGTCCCTTTTATGATGTGGAACCACACCAGAATCAGTAATGAAAAGACAGTGACCACAGAAAAAATCAATTGTGAAACTCCAGTGCCTTTCTTTTCCCTCTGTTTGAAGTTTGAAGTGGTGTATGTGTGGATTAAACGTGTCTCTTCAAACTGAATGTATGCTGCCTGGGGAAATCTCCACGCACCAGTTGCCAGTAGCCAGCCAACAACTGGCAGGAGGAAAGTGCTCCGCTCCTCTGAAGTCTTCCACAATGTGCATCTCTGAAGTACAGAGAACAAAGCCGAGGAACCACATATTTACCATCTTCTTGTGGTATTTCTTTAGGTGGAATCAATACAGAGACACATAAAAGCTCCAAAATCAGAAAAAACACGACTTAACAGAACTTTTTTTTTATTATTCTCTGGTTGTTAAAGTACATATTTCATTCAAGTTCTAAATTGCTTGAGATTTTTTTTTTGCACACAGTCAAAAGCATGAAAGCCTTTTTGCCTTTAGCAAGGGGCAATAAAAATGTCAAGATATTTAGCATTTAGAAACCAGCTTCCAACCAATTTAGCCTGTCAAGCCGCTTGAGTTTCATCAAAAGCTGCAGTTTGATCAAAAGGTTTGTCACGAACCTTAATAAATTCCTGCTTATATCAGTTTCCAAGCACATATTAGCGGCAAGTAAATTGTTTTTAGGCAGTTTTTCTGCTTGACTGACAGACAAAATAATCTCCAACTCATCTCGACTACATTTCCTGCAAGTAGACACTAAATTATTGCAGAGAGTCAGGACACAATGGAGGCTGAATGACACAATGCTGAGATAATAAGAGTCATTCACTCTCCCAAAACTCAGCTGGGTATTACAGGGCCATTGTATGACACGTTGATGTTGCTGTTTTTATCGATGTTTTGTGTGTTCCAGATGTCTTTCAGAGTAACCTTCATGTCACGGCTGCGTATATGTGATATTTGGTGAAAACTACAATATGACTGATGTCAAACTAACCCGTCTCTATTGTAGCTATTATTGCCATGGCACTCTGGAGAGTTTGAGCAGTTACAGAAAGCAGGAACATAATATATTTCTTTGCCAGTCAGCTGTGAGAAAAAGATGCGAGTGGAGATATCAAGCAGGCAATCAGCACAGTACAACCCCACACTTTGTCCACTCCACTGTGTTACTGACAGTCTGTACTGTGTTATCAGCAGGCCCGACTTCTCAACTTCTATTATCTCCCCCTTTGCACACGACGAGCCATTCGCCATCCGTCATGAATGCGGCTGTGCGCTCCAGCCCACACTCTGGCCGGTTGCCTACTCTCCGCGGTTATCTTTGAATGTCAGGTGGGTGAAGGCGCATCACGTTCAGTCAGAAACACGTTGAGCTGAACAGCTTCGACGGATTTCACGTCTTTGAGCCAGAAGCTCTTGTAGAGATCTGGCAATGTTAGGGGGGAAAAAAATAAAAATAAAATAACAGATTCCAACCTGCTATCCTGTAGTCTGAGCTGGCCGGCCAGTTACTGATCCGGCAGATTGTTGCAAAGACAAGTAAATCAGCTGAACACACTTTTATTTGTGGAGCTTCGCCTTGAAATTAGGCTCCTAAACGTGCGCTTTGCGAATGAACCAGATTCGATTTGAACTGCTCAGCCGTGCCTTTGGTTTTCCAGTATTTACGGGTCTCGCAAAGAGACAGGAAGCCGAAGGGAAGCAGGTGAGGGTACGGTTTAAGGTGGAATTGCAACAAATGTATTGCCATTAAAGGACAGTGACACATTAAGTGTTGGCTGGCAGCGCAGCAGATAAGGAGATGAGAGGAATATCACTACTGAAGGTGTGATGCGGTTAAGCTCCCCAGGACTTGGTTCCACATATAATTGGAAATCCAACATTCTGTTTCACTTTAACAAGTGACACTCTTGTCTTTAGTTTTTTTTTCTTTCTGTTAAAAGCTTCAGTTCCAATTTGCCCATGTGATGGTGGTTGAGTTAGACAATTACACCAGGGTTTGGACTTTGTGACGGGGGTTCATGCTTTTCATTTTAAAAAAAGGAATCAATACTTTGTGCAGACGCTGGATACTAAACAGCTCAGACGCCGGCAAAATAAAACAAATTTGATCCCATTTTCAGTTTTGAATAGATTTAGGCGACTTCACCTTGTGATGTTTTTATTTGAAATGAAAGTCACAGCACAAAGCAGACAAATGGCGGCAGTCATTGTTTGCATTATCTCGGAGCCGTTTCGGCAAAGATTGGTGTTTTCATTACGCTGTCGAGCCGATAAAGCTCGAAAATATCTTTTATTTAATCACTTCAAGTTGATCCACGCCATCTCCCGCCAGAGATTTTAACTCATGAGCCAGCTGAAGAAGGAGAAGAAATATGTGATTAAAAACATCCCTGGGTTCTGCCTCGCCATGAATCTAAATCACACTAAAAAAAAAAACTTCCTTTAAACATTTTGATGTAACGAGATCCAAGTTGCCATGACAGTGGGGAACCCACTATGTCAGGCCTGGGAGCACAGCAGCAAGGAAATCACAATGGTCCAAAAACCAGAAACACAGCAGAGAGCAAAGTCATTCTGGTGGATCAAAGAGTTCCTTTGTTCCAGTGTTCCCACTGGAAAAAGGCAGAACCCAAGTCTTACTTGGCTTTTCTGTGATACTTTGTTTCTTTTAAAGGGGACCTAATATACAAAATTCACTTTTTAAAGGTTTTTTTACTCAACTTTGGGTAAGTACTTAATATAA
>JARVGW010000624.1:19599867-19648404 GCA_031762495.1 Anablepsoides rubrolineatus | reverse complement strand
AAATTGAATGAACATGGTCTGGATAGCCCACAGACATACCATAACATTTTCTAGGACCCATAATTGGTCTCCTTTAAAATAAAAAGAGTATACACACGAGAGCAAAAAGAAATAAGTGAACACTCGAGAGGGAATATGTGACTAATGGTAATAAAGTGCATGAAAGAGGTTGGTGTGTAGGCGGAGTGGGCACAGAGCGCAGATTGTCTTGCTAATGTTCTCTGCTCTCATAACAGGTGAAGAAAGAGATATGATATCACTGCTTATATCAGTATCTGCCACCGACCGACCAGGCAGCTATTTCTACACTGCGTATGACCCAATATGTCACAGCAATACTTTGTTCCAGCCTCCAGCGCTGTTTCTCTATGACATTTTTATATGCAGACATTAATACATGACTTATTGTTTTTTTTACTAAGTTTTGCTGCTTAAAGTTATTGTAGATATCCATATTTTGTAATGCATATGAATGCATTTTTAGAAAGTGGACATTGATAAAATATTGCAAAAGAAATTTCATGTTGCTGAGATGAGCAGTTGTTCAGATATTTGCCTCTGAAGTAAAAGGAAGTGATGTCAAAGGGGAAAGTCTGCATGTAAACAGAGCGTTGCTACAACAGCTAACAACCCAGACTGTAGAGAACAATCTGATGTTTCTTAAGATTATTTTGGGTTCCTATCAGCGAGAGATGAAGAAGAGTCAGAGCTCAAATAATATTGTTTCAATAAACAAAAACCAGAGAGTTTTCTTTGTTAAAGAGTTCCCCTTTGATGTCACGTCCTGTTTCACTTTAACTGAGCCAAGTTCAAAAGAAAATATGCCAGTTATGGAACAAAATGGGTTTAATCATGTGTATTGTTCCATCTTTCTTAACAATAAAGATGTTTTCTTTGACTTTTTGTATTTGAAGAATATGCATGTCACAGACACTTTAAAGGTAAAATTACAAGACCATCCAAGCAGATTCATGTTCCTGCACTACAACTGCCAATATTTAAAAAAATATACGATTCATGGAACCATAGCCAGCTTTCCAGGATGTAGGTGCAAAAGAAAATGCAACCCCAGGATGCATCAGATGGTAACCAATCTCCACTGTTGACAGAAAAACACAAAAAAAAGCTAGATACGAATTCATTAAAATGCATGTTGACAAACCTCATATTCTCTAGGAGAGTATATTATTATGAACTGATGAGACAAAATCTACATTTATCAGGGTAGTAACAACAGTATTGTTTTTTTTTTATCAGTGCGGAAGTGTACCAACATATTTATCCTTGTCTGTAATTGCTTCGAAACCCAGAAAACTCTATATAGCTCCCTTACGACGATCCAAATATGGCTTTTGCTGATCTTCATAAGCACATACAAATATGGCTGCAGCAGTCTTTTGTCCTGTTTATAGCCTCCCTCAAGTCTCAGAGAAGAAGCTGTGCATTCCAGAAACCTTGTGCTATGCTTACACGAGGCTGTATTTGAAATGAGTGCCTCATGAAAAAAGGAAAAAGAAAAAAAAAGAGCCACTCTGTTATGTCATATAGTGAAATGAATCCCATCTTTGGGCCCCTTTATCCCAGAGAGAACTTCTCAGACTTTGCCTGCTAGTTAGATCAGATGGCTTGAAGCTGGGTTTTGTTTATGTTTTCCTGCAGTTGCCAAACATTTCCTCTCTTTCAAGTTCACTTACAGGCCGGTCAACATGGTGCCGCTTAACTGTTGGAGCTTGAAGCTGGAAAACAATCTGCCCAGGGAGGGTAAAAATAGACTTTGAACTGCACTGACTGTTAACAGAATAGTGGTGTGTTGTTTCCTAATCTTAAAGCATTCCCATCTGGACCCTTTTATCTAAAGATGGTATCTCACTGGGCTGTGACTGGTTGGTCAGAGGCAGTCATGAGGGAAGCTCCCAAACCTCTCCAGAAAGTTTTGGGACTTATTGGGTTCTCAATTCGCCTTGTGTGAGTCGTGAAGGGGAGCAGGCTTGTTATTTGAGTATCGATCATGTTCAGAGCTCAAAGTGGGGTCAAAAAGGACAGATACTCTAACCCACCTTGAAGGGTGTTAGTTAATGATTGAATTAGTTTACTTTTATTATTAGTGTAAGAAAATATTGATGCACTGAAATATCACAATATTTTATTTCCCAATACTGTGTCATTTTTAGCGAGGGTTTAAAATGTAAACTTTTATGCCAATGGTTCATTTTTATGTTGTAGTTTAGCCTCCGACCACTAGTTGGCAGCAGTGAGCCAGTCATTTGGTCAGCCAACAACACAGACTGTGTGCAGCAGCTTCATATCATCAGTTTATTGAACTTTAGCACAAGATTTACACTATTGTTGTGTTGGGTGACCATATTTATATTTAATTCATATTAAAATCTAAAAGCTGCCACAAACATGTTATCAAACTATTTAATGGCCCATTTGGTCAACAATTAAAAACATGGATGAAATAAGAAACAAATAAAATTCATATAAAACATAGTTTTTTAAATAGAGTTTTTGGACAAAAAATGGCAATATATTGCCTTGTTAACTGTATCCCAATATATTGCGATACGATATATCGTTGTGTCATGATATGTATCAAATTGCCAAATTTCTGCCAATAATAAGCCCTAATGCTTACTCTGCATTTTGATGCCTGCCCAGATGCTTTTCTCAGAAAACACCCAAGATGGGAAACAAAATAATGCACATGGCCCAGAGTGGAGCATTGTAAGTCATGTATATGATAATAGGCAGTGGTTATTTTTTTATTTATTTTTTTAATTGTACATAAAATGCAGGTTCTTGGCTCGTTGCTCATTTGTTTGCAAACACTCAGATTTGAGTTAGACTATAAACACATCGTGTATTTTCCCACAAGATTCCTGCAATGTTGGATTACCAGCTGGTCTCCAAATTGCCAGGGCCAGGTGAGATACAACCTTAAAGCACCAGATCCTCCAGGGACTTGTCCAGGTTTTGACATTCTCCCCCTGTCTCTCCCGTGGGTCGGCACCCCATGCTGCCGGGGAAACCGGATCCTATGGGAAAAGCCCACCCAGCTGCTGCTGACCAGCTGGAATGAGAGCCTGGGAAGTAAGGCTAAACTAACTTCCACCCAAACAGTAAAAAAAAAATAATAATAACTCCCAGAGTCTGGTTCGGCCAAGAGCCACAAAGCAGTGATTACTCTCCAGCTTAAAAGAAAAGAAGCATCTACAGGGTTTTTTCCCCTGATATATAATTGTATGCAACACATTTGCAAGCTGTCACTTCATGATAATGATGGGAGTGACATTTTGCTTATTACTGCACCAAGGTGCCTTTGGTATATATATATAGGTTTTTCTTATTTTGCAAGCTTAAAAAAGATGCAAATGCTTTGTCCTTCAAAATCTTTCTTCTTCATATTGATCACTAAACACACAAACACTCAAGGGAGCTGTCATTTCTAATTTACACAAGCTGAATTCGTAATGGGAAAATCATTGACTCCGTTATCATTCAAATCACAAACCAAACTAGATGTCAGCATGTTTATTTAAAATGTCTAGTTTTAATATTCCAGCAGTGGCGGGTGGAGAACCCACTACATCCACCCGGAATACTCAACATTCCTTGAGGCAGACAGGAAAGGCAGACGCAGGCCTCAGCAGACAGGTTATTAATACACTCAGCCACATGTACACCTATAAATATACTGTATTATATACTATATGTAATGACTTTGAAAAAGACAGATAAAAGAAACACAGAATTAAGCATAAAAAACCTCTTTCACTCATGCAACTGCTGCCATCAGGTCATGAAAAGACAGCACAGACAAACGTCTATCGCTGATGTGATCTTCAGCTGCCTTGTACGCCTCCCTCACCTGTCGGCGTCCGGCAGTGTTCTGACAATCGTCTGTTTGACCTCTTCCACACGGAAGCAAACCGATCTAATTCTGCACGAAACAGCAGCAGCACAAATAAGCCTCTCCGTGCATCTTTGAGGAATAAACTGCAGAGGAATCTTGGCCCACATGAGTAAAATTTAATGAGACTTTGCCGAGCTGAAAGAAAAATAATGACTCACGCATTAGTGAGTGTTTGCGCCGCTTCTTAGGACACGGACATTTGCAGCACAAAGCCTGCACGCATCAGCAGATTTGGGGAAAAGAAGCTGAAAGACCGGAAATGGTCGAGGTTTTCAGCAAATATAGACCTCTCTCTCTGATCTACGCTGCTCTTTTAGTTGTGAGTTTGACTCAGTATCCTCATCCCCCTCGTTCCATTTTCTCACCGCCCCGTGATTTGGCCCACCAGGAGGGAACACAAAAGAAGTATTGACCCCCACATTCCCCCCTCACCAGGATGAGCAGGATAATTAACTGGAGTGTTAAAGGCAGGGTGCCTCTGAGACTGTAAAACAAGGTATGAATACTGAACAAACTATTTCATCCCACAGGACTTCCAGCCAATCTATACTGATACATTTATTCGGCCGAGCCGTGGCTGCGAGGTGTCCAACGGGTCAAATGTGCACTTCTCCATTATCCCCTTTTATCTGTTCCAGGACAAAACATGTGGTGATGCAGGCCAGTTTTCCTTTGTTCCCTGTTTGTTTTGCAGTTGAAAGGGGGGGTATTCTTGTAGATGAGTAAAGTATTGCTCACTGTAGGCTCAGGCTCCAGCAGTGACATCAAACATGCCCTTCACAATGTGTGTCACCTCTGTTACAGAGAAGGGGAGCCTGCACCATCTGTTAAGCATCTGTCTGCCTGGTGATTCATCCACTCACATGTATTCACTGTTTCAGGTGTCTGCAGCAAAGACGTGATGTGTGTTAACAACTGCTTTTCAGGGTTTTTTTTTTGGTATTACTGGTAAAGCATTACTGTTTCCAATAAAGTTACAAAGAAGGTCCCAAAACAACAAAAACATGATCTAATATTGGTAACATGATCAATGGACTGTACTTACATAGCAGCTTTCTATCCAAGCACTTCACACTCATTTACCCATTCACACGACTCTCTACTGTGTCTCTCCACAAAGCTAATCTAGATAAATCACTCTATAGTCTACTGCTTTAAATCACATTCATACACCGATGGGACACACATCAGAGGCAATGAAGGGTTCAGTGTCTTGCCCAAGGACACTGACTGAATAGCGGTGGTATCGAACCGCCAACTCTCTCATTGGCGAACGACTCTCCTTACCACTCAGCGACAGCCGTCCAAAGTAAGGTAAGGTTTAGGGTTGGGCGAAATCATATTGTGTGCAATTAATCGTCAGAAAACTTTAATCTATTATTTTTGGCTTTTGATGATTAATACGATTAATGACTGGGAATTTCCCCGGTCACTCCGCTCAACGCTCCTCTTCAAACATAACAAACGTCTAATTTATTTATCATAACTCTGGTTTTACTTGTCCTATTAACACAATTTAAAAAATGTATGTATAGCCTGAAGTCTGTCTTTTTGACACAATGTGGAACTGATTTTTACGGAGATAAAACCTTACCCACTAATGTTTCCATTAGTCGTTATTAGATAAATACCACAATTAATTGTGATTAATTTTTTTGCCAATATCGCCCAACCCCAGTAAGGTTACTGCTAGGCCTGTCACAATAAACAATAAATTAAATTGAGGAAGATAAATTAAAATAACATAAATTAAATAACAATCTTTTTTTTTTACTTCTTAGCGTAGAGAGGAGTGAACTCTGGCATCAGGTATTTACCAGGTGCATGGTCACTTAACCTCTGTAGCATGAAAGCCTGTGAACAGGCGTTTAGCCAGAGGAGCGTCTTCAGTTTACCGACACCTTCATACAGTTGGCGATGCCTTGGGATTGTCGACGGTTGTTTTTTTCTTTCTTTTTCGATGTAAATTTAAATGTAAACTTCCATAAACAGGGGTTGTTATATCTTTATATTACTTTAAACTGGTCTCCAACAATATTATCGTTTATCGCAATAATTTCTGAGACAATTTATTGTCCAGTAAAATTTGTTATCGTGACAGGCGTAGCTACTGCTTTATCACATCTCAATTAAATACAATTCACAACAAAATTCACCTAAGGGCACAATAAAAAGGAGAAAACAAATCGAAATCACTCAGATCCAGATTCAAATTTCAATTACAGTCAATTGTGTTGAACCAGTCTGAATGTTTCACTATGTAAAATAAGTAACATTTTTATTATATAGCACCTTTCACATTACAATATCACAAAATGTTCATCCATCCATCCATCCATCCATTGTACTGCTTTGGACTGAACAAACCAAAAAGCAGATTTAAAAAAGGTCAGTACCTGCTCCTTCAAACAAACCCCCAAGTCTACAAATCTCAAGATCTCAAAAGAGTTCCAGAGTGCAGAGCCACTGCTGCCAGACCTTCATCTCCTTTCATTTACAATCTTGTACTTTGCATTACCAGCAGGTCCTGTTCGCTCAACCTCGGGGACCTGCTGGGAACCTAGAAATGTAAAAGTTCAATGATGTACGCTGGTGTTTGTCCACAAAAAGCTCTAATAGGCAAAAACCAATTTAAAGTACTCTCAAACTGATGGAAAGCCAGTGCAACTGAACTAACAAGGGTGTAACAGGATTTAGTAAAAAAAAAAAACTTCACAGAAGCATTTTAAGCCATCTGCAGATGATCCGCAGAGACATGGAGACATAAATGCATGAACAATCTCAGAGTTCAGAGTGGGATACAACGAAACTCAACGTTTCTTTGTTGATAAAATCAAGAATGAACCAGAAGACTGTGATGGATTTCTGTGAAATGCATCTCGACACCTCATGTTTTAACTTTAACACAACCACAAATCTATTTTATCCAGTATTTTGATTTGGTCTGCAATAATAATACGATCTCTGTCAGCTTCGTTTTTTGGTTGTTTAGTGCTAAAAAGCCAATATTGTGTCAAGAGTTTGAACTTGGATGAGGCGGGATAATAAATGGGGGAAAGTCCTTATACCTGCTAAACATTTGCTAAACATTTTAGCATGGCCATTTGAATTATTTTACTATGATTGCTTTGAAATGTGATCAAAACCATGACTGTACTAACACAAAGTGCTTTTTATACATGAGAAATATTACACTAACAGCTTATCAGGTTGTTAAAGTGATACAATTTTGTCATTAATAGCTCTCACAGATAAGTGAGGTGTAATGTGTTCTTCGCTTTCTTATAGCAGCATATTGTCAGGAGGATTCATTTTAGCTGCAGATGCATCAAATATACATTGGAAGAGGATGAGAGTGGCTGAAAACCAAGGTTTTACTGTGTCAGGCAACAGTTGATGTAATAAACGTCTCTGATTGGTTTCTCACTAATAAGGCTTTAGGTGCAACTTATAGAAATGAGCATAGTTGTTATCATTATCTCCACTTCTCTTGGGTTCACTGCATGGTCTGACCTGAAGCTCTGTTAACGAACGCTCAGCTGAGGGTTTCCCCCATTCATTTGGCCGTGGTCAAAAAAAAAAAAAGAGAGAACATTCCGGGCTGCAGAAAATAGTGAGAACATCACCGCTCTGTTCCTGAGCCATTCAGACGCGCAGTGCAGGAAGCGATATAGAGACGTTGGTGCAAATCGAGTGGATTATTTCTGGTAAAGAAAAGAGTTTTAAAGCGACAGTACGACAGGCTTGTTTACTGTCATGCTTGTGAGAAAAACAGAGCAAGTCTGAAAGAGAGCCTAATATTAATTACTTGGCTCGTTTAAAAGTAAAAATAAAAATATTGCCGGTTTTATGTTTTCTAAGATTAGCTGTGGCGACTGTCGAATTGGGCTGACACCAAAATGTAATCAGTTGTGGATGTATTTAGTGATTACTTTCTGAGAATTTCATTAAAATCCATTTAGTGCTTCATGAGATATTTTGCTGAAGGTACAGACAAACACGCACATGGGTAAAACGTTATTGCTCTGCCTTTGCATTTAGGGTTTTGCGATAACAATAAAAATGTGTTTATGTTTAATTTTTTTTTTGAAAATCGACCTATTATTTAACAACGGTTTGATCACAACCAAAGGAATTTCCTAAATTTAGTCCTTTCTTTTTAATGCCAAGCTCCTGTAGTTCTTGTTTTTACAGCTGCAGTTCGCCAGACATGACTGCAGACACACCAAACACGTTTTCTGGACTGGTTCTGTACCCCGCACACACACACACACACACACATGGACACAAACAAACAACCCCAATATGCTGTATGCCTGTTTCTATAGCAGCAAAAACAATGACTTAACAGAGGGGTAGACTGCAAAAGCCCTTCTGTCTATCCTTTGGTTCTCCACATTTCCTGTTTGACAAAACTAAATCCCTGCTGATGCTGGGCTTTCCACTCATCTCTCTCTTACTGTCTCACTCACTGATTTTTTTTTTCTTTGCCAAAATCCTGGTCCACTTTTTGAGTCACTACATACTGACCTACTCTGGGGAAAGGGAGAGAGGAAACAGGATGGAGGAGAAGAGGAGGAGGACACAAATGGGTGGATGGAAAGCAAAAATTGGGAGAATGGTGTAACAAGTCTGTAAAAGAGAGTTGAAGACTGAGAGAGCTGGAAACAATACTGAAGTAACTGAGTGGGGAAAAGGGCAGAAAAGGAGAAATGGGTTCATTGGGAGAAAAGGCGAGGATAGACTTCAGCATTGAGGAGGTTAGACAGCCTCTGGGGTACAGGCTACGTTTCACGGATCTCTGACTCCAAACATCCTTGTGGTCATGTTGGTGGGGGTTTGAGGGAACTGTATGTGAGAGGGGGAAGAGGGGGGTCGCTGCTGGGCTGAATGAGCGTAATACAGTGCAAGATTGGTCTGTACTTTAGGTGATCAATCAACCCAGAGGAAGAGACGTCCACTTTATAACCATTAGAGACCGGAAACATGAGCAATAAAGAGAAAGAGAGTGTTCTAAACACTATTACACGAGGTTCCTGTCCACAGCAAAAAAAAAAAAGTCTTGGCTTTCTTCCCTTAAACACGTGCACGACTGCAGTCCCATTAGCTTTATCCAACACCTACATGACAGACAAGACAGTGCAGTTCGTCATCATCCAACTGAACTGGCAGGCCAACGAGGAGGAAGGAATACAGATAAGTTTAGATGTAAAAAGAATGTGTCAGGAAATGTTTATCCCACCCGTTCCGGAAATGTGTTGTGATGTGACACCATTAAACAATGAGCGTCAGGAGATTCTGTCCCAGACAGAAAGATGAGCTCTTCATCCCGGAGCTGTTCTCATATGGATTTCATTTTGTTTTACCTCTTGAAATGAAGTGAGGGGGGTGGGGGGGCGCACATTCTGGGACTGGGCGGGCTCCAGCTGGCAAGGGGCTCGGAAAGCCGACGCAAGGACAAAGCTCCTGGCTGCGCCGCCACGGCTCTGACACCGGACAACACAAGGCGACGCCAAATCACCCTTGGCAGCGTTATAGTTGCCATAAAGGCCGACCATCTGTAATTTATAGACATGTCTTTATATTTATCGCTCGTGTCCTTGCCCTTCATATACCCTCTGAGCCACAAAGGAGGCGTGGAGAGACGTGGTGAAGGTAATTTTTTTTTTCCCCCTGGCCTCAGTTGCACATGAGCAGACTTCTATATTACCTGTGTGTAACAGGTCACCTTTGATGGAACAGCAGACACTTAAGTGGGCATCAAATATAGGGGAAAAGGCCATGTTTTAGGTATAATAAAGTATATAAAAAAGAGGAATTCAACGATTTGTAAATCAAATAAACCCATACTTTATGCACAGTTTAACGTAGTACACATTAATTCTTAATGTTATAGCAGCAGCACATTTCCAAAATATATATTAAACTAACATGCAGTGCAGGAACTTTATGCTCAAATGCATGTATAACAATAGACCATTTCAAAGTTAGAAGTTATCACAAATGCGCGAAGCGAGCCGACCTCACGTGTTTATCAAGAAGGGTCTAGTGTTTATTGGTAAAAAGGCTGAGGTTTCCACTGTGATTGCACAAATTTAACAGGTAAATTTACTCCGTCATACAGCCCCAGTGTATTTACTCTAAACTGATTTGTGTTAAACTTTTCTTTGGCCCCTTAACAGTCTTTGTGGAACAGTTTCTACCTTTAAACATTTCCCGGCATTTTTAAAACTACCAGTGTTTTGTTTATTAATTAATTATTATTATTTTTTTAAACAAAGTTGTTAGATGACGTCCTCTGGTTCTTACTGACAAAAACATTTAACAAAAATGTTAAAAAGGCTTTTAAGGAATTTAAGTGGCAACTACTAAGGGGTTGAGATTGCAGATGAGAATTTTCATAAATATCTGAGCTGCATATGTGCTTTTTGATCTCATTAAATTTGCATAATTAGAGTAATGTTTTAATATCAACCTCAGCGTTTACCTGGTTGACTTGTGACCTATAGGCTTCCCTATGCACGTGTGATAAATTTCTAACTAACACATCCCTGCATTAGGGATACACTGATATGAAAATTTCAGCCGATATCGATATCAGATATAATTATTGCTGTTATGACCAATAACCAATATTTACCAATATTACACAAACACACAATTTATACTATACATATACGCACAAACACACTTGGGTCTTTTTTTGATACCATAAATAAACAACCAGATCTCTGACATGACTCTACTTCAGTTAGTCCTGACTGTGCAGCTTCAATATCACTATTATGATCAATATGATCAAATTAATATCGGACGTTAATATCGGCCCAGTTTTACATATTGGGTCGATACCGATATTCTAAAAAATGACCAATATCGGCCAATACTGATATTAATGCAGATATATCGTGCATCCCTACCCAGCATTATGCTTTCATTTACATTTTAACACAGCATCCCAACATGTTTGGATTTGGGTCTGCATACCCTCTGAGCAGCTTTCATATTGTTCATTTACTGACATTCCACATCAGTGTGGGCAAACAAGTGCCTGGCACAACGGGGTGTAAACACACCCAATCAACCAGAAAACAAAATGGGAAAGCTTTTTCCAAAAAGGAAAAGGCTGCCAATTATTTGATATTTCAGATCAGCTGCAGCTGTAGCGGAGGCTGCGTGTGCCACGTTCAAACCAAAGCTGCCAACAAGCCTGTGAAAAATATAGAGATAAGAGCGAGAATGTTTGAAAAAAAAAAAAACACTGATAAGGGTTTTATGAACATCTATTGGATCATTTTTGTATTTCCAGACTGTTTGAAACTTTATTCACTTGTCAGATCATGTCTGAAGAAATATAAAAGGCTAAAGCTTTGCTAGTGTTCAAAAGTCGAATGTATGTCAAGTGAATTACAAGTTTGTCGTTTCACTTTGAAAGAACTCACGGGGGGGAGACAAGTCTCATGAGAAACGCCACATTTTTCTGATCTCACTTCATCAAAAAACTGTCAAAGCTCCCCATTGATAATTAATGTAATCCACATTAAATGTCTCTAATCAAAATTTAATCCTCATCGTGAAGTAACGACACTGAGTTTTCCTCTTCAGACTGTTAAAACAATGACGGGCTCCCTGCTGACCACATCTTTCCTTCGTGCCGCTCTGAGCTATTTCAAAACTCGTCTCCGTCCCCGAGGGACGCAGCGCCTCCGCCGAAGCTCCCGCCTCCGCTGCGTCGGCCCCCGAATCCCGTCCCCGACGGACTCGCAGGGAAAAGGCCGAGCGCAGCCCCGTCATGCATCGCGGTTGTTCGTCTTCTTATTTCACCTTGGCTTCTGAGGACTCAGCAGTTCCAACACGTTCTCAATAAACCCTAGCTCACGCCCGTCCAGGCTCCGGGGCAGCTGTAACGTTTTTATCAAGCGCAAAAAAAAATGAGTTCAGTCGCACTGACATTCTCTCCAGGTCAAAACAATATTTTGAGAGATTTCAGGCCTGTTTTGGAACAATATTTTCTCCCCGCTCCTCGTAATGTGAGCAGTAACGCTCCGCTGACCTTTGTTTTTTGTTTTTTTTTTTATCAAAACCGTTTTATTTGACTTACTGTCTCAAAAAGGGCAACAGTTTTCCGTGACATAAACTAGATCCTCATTTGCAAACTAATAAGTATCGTTTTCAAGTTTTTTGTTTTCCACAACAAAGTTATTTTACCAGCTTAAGCTTTCCTTAAAGAAATGTTAAACCCTTTTTTATTATCTTTGTAAATATAGCAACAAGGATTTATATTAGGTGTGATAAAAAATGTAGGCCACTCTTCCCTCCTTTTGGCATCCCTGCACCATTTTACTGCCAGTTTGAAATTAATTTGGAGATTTCATTTTTAAGCTATCATTGGCTTTGGCATCTGGCTTTATCACAAGTCTAAAATATTAATCCCTTAAAGCCAGTCACACGCAGTAAATGAATTAGACCGTCTCGGGCAAAGATTTTGAGATGTGAGACAAAACGCAGATGTTGGATTCTATTCAGGACACGTTACCGCGACCTGTTCGTCAGTCGGATCTGAAAGGCGGCCCTAACCAGGAGTTAAGTACTTTCAAATGTTTTGGAGATTTTAAACAAAAGCTGTAGCTATTTAGGGCACAGACAGCAGCCCTTGTGTGGTGTTAGTAAGACAAATAAAGATTAGGAAGGCAACAAGCAGAAAAAGCAGTGAGGGCGGAGGAGAAGCCAGCAGAACAGGTCGAAACCTGAGATAATTTAGAGATCAGTTTCACCTCTGCAATGAAATTTATTTAACAGCATCGTAAAACAACAAGCACGGTCTAGTTCCAGCCTTTTCTTTGTAAATTCCTCTCCGGAACACAACTAAAGACACTCATTGTTTCCCCCAATCACTTCTTCCTGCAAACATGACATGTAGCTTTTATTGTCAGCGTCTCAGGAAAACTATGTTGGCACCAAGTTTAAAAACTGTGATCGTCTGTTTCCCATGCCTGGGGCTAAAATGTGCTCATTACAAAGTCATGAAGATGATGAAGTGCCCTGCTGCACAGAAAGAAAAATCTAAATGGAAAAACATCCTATTATACTACAAAAATAAAAAATAAAAAACGCTCCCCGATATGTAGATGCTGATGTCCAATCATAGAATCTGTCAAAGTGTCAGCTGTTGTTACGATGTCTAATAACCAAATGTCAAAACCACCTGAACAACTTGTCAGTGCAGTCTAAAATATAGAATTTGGATTTTTGTTTGAACCAAACAGTTATTTTAATCTGTAATCTAAAGCTTTTTGCTTAATTTTAACTGATGTGCTGTGTAGTGGTAGCATATATGACCCCGCGAAGCACCAATGCACCAGAACTCACCAAAAAAGATATATTGTTTTGGATGGAGGTGGGGGTCGAGGGGCTCATTGGTGTGCCTGATATATAGCTCTGCATCAGAGCTAAACAATAAAAAAAAATCTGAAGCTCCTATTTTGGATAGTTTTTGAGTTATAAGCATTTTTGTATGTCCAGACAAACATACTTTTTAGATGGAGCCCCCTCCTCAAATATGGGGTCTGTTGGCTGGCACAGTGTGGGTCGGCCACATCTACATTCCTACCAAATTTCACGTTGATTGGTGCAGCCATTTCCGTGATACGGTTGACAAAAATAATAAATAAATAAATAAATAAACAATATGAAACAAGTTTAATATAAAATTTGTTGTTTTGAAGCAATAATATAGGTTTTTCAAGTGCTAATTAAATTAAGTTAGTCACCTTAAGACTATCCCATTCTTGTGTTTTGGGGAGATTTAAAAATCTTTTGGATCCATTGGCATCCATTTACTCTTTGGTGCAGACAAAAACTGAGATAATTATTCTTTTTTTTTTACATTTAGACAATCAAATTTAGAGGAACCAATTGTCGTAACTAAATGAAGTCATGTCCAACGTTTCATTTTTTGACTGGGCACAAATATAGAAGTTACAGGACAATCTATGTTAGGCAGAAATGCAGAGTAGGAGGGGAAAAAAATGGTAAGAAGTCTAAATCATGGCTGTTTAAAAACAAACCTCCCAAAGCTTTCTTCCAGCTGTGTGTAGTTCTGCTTGAGAAACCCCTAAAAAGCATGACAAGCTGCTGCAGGGGGCGAAAAAACTAAATCCCTGACAGCCAAATCCAAGTCAAGAATCCCTAAAGGTCCAAGCCGCTCGTCTGTGCCATACTTAAAGTTTGTTTCACTGCTTATGCTAAAGCAAAAACATCCAAATAAAGTTGTTATTGCTGGGTATTATGTATTTTCCAGACACTTATTTCAATTTTATACCACAATCAAGCAACTATGTTGCCTTCAGTTGTTATGAAAATGCTGTATATATTAAAAATAAACTTAACTTTGCGTCACAGCTTATTTAAATTAGGGGCGCACCATTTATTTTTTCTGATTTCCTTAATTCTAGGAGATCGGAAAACATCGGCTTCTCTACATTCACAAAGGTCTGAAAATCAGCCACTAGCTGCGTTTCCATTGACCATGAAAATGCGAAAATTAGAATTTCTAAAATAAATTTGCTTAATGGAAACATGTCAATTTCAATAAAACTTTTCGGCTCAAGGGAGGAGCTTTGGGTAAGTAGGTGGGGCTTTGTACCAGCAGGTGTTTAGGCAGCGCCACATGACTAACACAGGCGATTATAAGAATTACTCAAACAAGAGTCAAAGCAACACTCTGGGTATGGTTTTGATGAGGAAATGACATTATAACATGATATAAAGCTACAAAAAGTTAATTTTACATTAACACCCCTCCTTTAAACCTTTGATTTCTGGGCCAAAACAGTTTGAAACTAAAACTCTGTTGTAAAAGAATAAAAAAAGTTAAACAGCTTTAGCAATTTACGACCTCTAAAACAACTTTCTCTTAAGTGAACTGTAAAAAGAAAGAAAAAAAGTGACTAACAACAACAACACCAACAAAAACAGCTTTTGTGAGAAGCTGTTTTCTTTGACAGCGCAGCAGCTAATGAGATAAGTCTCTGATAAATCCTTCCACCTTTAATCTGGTTCATGGGAGTGAGCTAAATTACAAGTTGGTATTTTATTTTCCCGCATGCGGCCCACAGGCTTCTGCCCTCTCCACTGGCAAAAAAACGCTCTTCATTAGTGGTCCACAACAGGATGAGAGAAAACACAAAAGGGGCACGCCACTGTGATCAAACACTGAACCACGAGGCTCACTTCGCTTCTGCTCTTCGTCACATTTGCTTTCTCTCCCTGTTCCTTTTTTTTTTTCTAATCACCGAGATTTGATCACACTTCTCAGCCCCCACTCCGGCTGTTTCCTGTGCAGATCTTTATTTATTAACCAGATTCTCCGTTAATAAGAAGGGAATGCCAAATGTTTCAATCATCGGGTACGTTTTTCTCTTCTCTCTCTCACCCCCCGCCCGCTGGGGATTTCTTTTGGCACTTTTTTTTTGGAGGTGACAGAAGACAATACATGCAAACAGCCCACTGAGCTTCTCAGTCGTGTCACTTCCAATTAGCCCTTCTGAGACATCTCTGCCCTTTGGCTCGCTAGCATTCAAGATGAAAAGACCTGAGCGGCGTCTCTTGTATTGTAACGTAGGCTTTCTTCGGTTTCTCCGCTGTCTAAATTCATGCGTGTCTGGATTTGTGAGTCTGGGAAAAAAAAAAAGCAAGAAAGACAGACAGAAATTCTTTTTAATCCTATACCAAATATAGCAGCTTGCTGTAACGCTGCATGTGAGGCTTAAAAGAAGCTTCCTGTATATAAAAGGGTAGATTTCTGAGTAACCCAACCAGGCTTCACCTTAATCATCCTCCTTATTATACATCATTAATGCTGATGTTCCTAAGCTATAAGCCTTTTAGAATTAGGACATGGAGTGCTGAGGTACTCCTCTGTAGATTTTGAGTTTTTTACATTTTTTGGTAAAACAGCTCCATCAAATCTGCTTTCAACCTGCTTCTCCGTCCTCGTTTTTTTTTTCTAAATCCAAGCTGAAGTGATGGGGGGATCGTAAACTGCAGAGTGGCGAGCCGCGGTATGCAAGCAAACGTCTTCCCAGCTAATGAGAGGGCTGGAGCTCCACAGCTTTCTTAAAACTGGGGCAGAGAAATGTGCAGCTTCAGTGGAAGGCTTCCCGCAGACCTCACGTCCCAGGAGTGCACATGTGCAAAAACCAACACGTAAACAAAGCTGGTGCCGAGCCGCACCGGAGCCCGCTCGCCACCACCGAGCAAACAAACAAACAAACAAAAAAACAGCTTCTGCAGACTGGACACAGCACTGTGTTACTGTAAAAATGAATAAATGACAGGCGTGGGCTGTTTTCCTAACTTTAGGGGCCACATCTGACTCCAATACAGAGCACAACTTAAAGGAGGCCCCCATGATTTTCCATGACTTCACTCAAGTACAAACAAAAGTTATGAATCATTGCCAAAATCTCATAAAAAAGGGTAAGAAATGTTTTTGCAGAGATGCAAAGAAAATGCTTATAAAACCTGATCTTTAAAAAAGATTATCTTCTGCATCAAAGTATTGTAATGCTGAGTCAGCATCTTATTTATAGTTTCTTTATTTCACTGCAAAAACTGTCTATCTAACCAAGTTTTAAACTTTTATATTCAGCCAAACAAAATGTTGTTTTGAGACTGAAATACAGACTGTGTAAGATTATTTGTCTTGTCAGGATGGAAGTTTGACTCAAATAAAGTGAAACATTCAGCCAATGGAGTAAGAAAATTTTACTTGGTAAGATTCTTGAAATACTTGATTTTACTCAAATGTTTCTTATTTCTGAAATTTTATAAAGATTTGAAAACTTGGTTAAATGGACAGTTTTTGCAGTGCAAAGGAAATGTTTTTTTTTTAACAAAAAGCATTGCAATAAATGCTGAGTCAGCATTAACACGTGGTTTTCTTATTTAGTTTCTTTGAATTGTTATTTCTGTATATACTTTCTGCTTTTTCACCACACACATATCTAAACATTCAGATCGATCAGGAATAGTGAGCAATGGCTTTTGATGTTTCCAACTTTAAAATAAAAAAAAAAAAAACTTTGCTTCAAGTAAAATTCCCCATAAAAATACTGTATGAGATCTCTTCAGTTCTTTCAAAAAACATGTTTTTTTTTTTAATCTTCAATATAAAAGCTGTATTTTTATCTTCTTATGCTCATTTTCACTTGCTAATTTCAGTTACAGTTTAGCTCGTGTTAAGCTACCGTTTTGTTACATTTGATTAGCCAGATTAGAGCTTTTAGCTACTGTTTTGCTGATTTAACTTCTGTTCTACTTGTTACCTTAACTTTTCAGTAAACAATAAACATATTGTATTTTACCAAAAGCATTCAGCAATCGTTTTTCACACTGCATTTTTACAGAAATAATTTTTCTCTTGTTGCATGTTGCAAGAGTTCGTTTGAAGCTTTAAATAAAAAGAAAAGAAACAACAACAAAGCAAAGCCAAACACAACAACTGATGTTTAATTAAGAATCCAGCGTTAAAGCACGTTTGAAACGCTGAATTCCAACATGCAGAAGCCTGTGAGTGTTGCTTTAAAGTTTTATAAGTAAAAAAACAAAAACAAAAAAAATATGAAAAGACTCGCCTTCAGAACGTCTGACAACCCAGAGCTCTCTGGGAGACTTTTCATTTCCTGCGCAGCTGAGATTCAGAGGAAAACATGGCTTTTTTTTTCTGTGAGGACAGCAGGGCTGGTGGCCAGAGAAAAGCACTGCCATATTTATGGAGCTTGTTTTTTTTCTCAACGGGGTTTTGTTTCGTGTTGAGTTTGAGCTAAACTAAATTAAAACTTTGTTCATTTTGGAGTCTGTAATAAACAGCAAACGGCACTGAGAGAAGTTCACAGATTTAAAGCTCGTATTCACACTGGAGACGCCGGTAACCACAGGTAGAAACATTAAAGTGTCTGTGATGTCAAAATTTTTGTAATACGTATGAATGCATTTTTAGAAAGACGACATTGATAAAATATTGCAAAAGAAATTTCATGTGGCTGAGATGAACATTTGTTGAGATATTTTCCGGTGAAGTAACAGAAAGTGATTTTGAAGGGGAACAGAGCTTTGCAGCCAACAACCCAGACTGTAGAAGAAAACTAAGGTTTCTTAAGATTATTTTGAGTCACTATCAGATACATGAAGAGGAGTCGGAGTTCAAATAATAATATTTAATATTGCTTAAAAAAAAACAAAAACCAGAGAGTTCTCTTTGTTAAAAAGTTCCCCTTTGATGTCACTTCATGTTTCACGTTGGTTGAGCCAAGTTCAAAAGAAAATATGTCATTTATGGGACAAAATGGGTTAAATTGTGTGTATTATTCAAACTTTCTTAAATATAAAGATGTTTTCTTAGACTTTTTGTATTTGAAGCATATGCATGAAACAGGCACTTTAGGCCAACATCGTGCTCACCTCCAACAAACTGGATGCCGCCGGCCACGCGGCCGATCGTGCGTGAGATGAGGTCCGAGATGCAGCAGCCCATCAGGGCCGTGAGCGCCACCAGCAGGAGGAGGCCGCAGCCCACGCCCGTCACCACCGTGCAGATCCTCCACTCCAGGCTGGGGATGCCGTGGAAGGAGGCGTAGCGCCCGCACTGCTCCAGCATCACCGTGATCTGCCTCTCCTCGTCCCTCACCGGGTAGGAGCAGCGGCGGAAGGTGCCGAAGGACACGGGCTTGTCCATCTGCGTGCCCAGCAGCCAGTAGGGCATGAAGAAGCCCACGCAGGAGGCGGCGGCGCACAGCAGGGACAGCAGGGCCCAGACGACACCCGAGCACGTCAGGCTAGACCCCATCGTAAAAACGCTTCGACGAGTGGCTCAACGAGCGGTTTGGCACGGTCACTGAGGGGATCGGCAGTTAGGCGGGCGGTGGCTGCGTTGCTGCGAGGCTTGAAGTGAGCATTTAACACTTGCAGTCTTCACCTTCTCAGCGAGTCTGGATCCCTGTGAGGAGTAGAGAAGCAGGCAGACTGAGCACTGACTCACAAATCATCTGTTGCAAACAAGTCGTTGCTTACGTAACATCAAGAAAACCAATGCATCATCGGCCTAACAATAGGAGTAACACCAGGAATCATAAAGGGGCGTTTATGACCTCCATCAAATGGCTCATTCAGGTCTGGTTTTTGTAGAGTTTAGACCCTGGTCCTGGTCCAGAACGGCCACTATCCATGTTTTAGCCCAATCTTTTTAGCTTCCAGACAGAGTTGTAAAGTAACTAAGTACAAATACTTTGTTACTGTACTTCAGTAGAAATTTTGGTTATCTGTACTTTACTTGAGTAATTATTTTTCAGCATACTTTTTACTTTTACTAATTACATTTTTACACAATTATCTGTACTTTCTACTGCTTACATTTTTTTAAAAGGTAAGAAGTAGAAAGTTGTTACTCCCATTTTATTCTGCGTTATTATTTTAAAAAAATACTATCCTGATAAATTGTGTCTCCTGGATAGAGTGCATTAAATTGTGGTTGGATGAGAAGTATAAATATATACCACTCTGACATCGTATAACTTCGTACACAGTCCTTAACAGCTGCGAGAGATGGAGGTAGCCGACATGTATTCAGTAAAAGAGACTTATTTGGCCAAAAGCCATGAATTACCTCAGCAAAGCCTTTGGTCACAGAGCGACAGTCATCATACAACTCATTTATAGACATACTTCTCTGTGTTTCAGCCTTTTATTTACAGAAATTAGTGTTTCATTATGCAGAGCTGCCAGTTGAGCGCCCCTGCTGGTGGGGGAATATAGTCGTAGAATACAAACAAATCCCAATCAAGTAATTTTATTTTTTGCTATCTGAAACAGAAAATAAAACTCAAATCATTTCTCAAATTTTGTTTATCCCTTTTTGACACCAAGAATGAGAAACGCTTGGTATTTTAATTTAAACTTCAGTATTTTAAAAACAAAAATCAAATATCCACTCGTTTAATACCCGTTTCGAAAACGAAAACCCAATGACCAAAAGATACACTGACCGTTATGTTATTTTTGTTTTTGATATTGTTTTATTACATAGGGTTCTGTATGTTGTATTCACGATTAAATGTAGCAAAATAAACAATTTGAAAGGTAACAGATCTTTGTAATACTTTAATTGCTGGATGTTCGCCCCCTTTGCTGTTGGCCTGCATTAACTATGCCCCCCCCCCCCCCCCCACTAAGTCTAATTTAGCTGAATAGCCCTGGTGTAGGTTCTAGCATAATGTAGGTCATTCACACGACTTATCTTCCACTTGGTCTTCAGCAGATTCTAACCTCCGCTTTGTTTACATTGAGTGTGTACCTGCATTTTGAAATTTACAGTCAATATATCTTTTTTTAAACTACTGGAGTAAACTCTTTAGAACTGCGAGATTTCAACACATTTCACACTTTGCATGATTATAAATAATAGTAAACAAAATTGGCCCCATTCTGCATTTTATTGATGCATTTGTTTTAACACAAGAGAAGAAAGGTAAACAAATACAGTAGAAATAATGAAACCTCTTCGTTTAATTATTGTGTTGTTATAATAACATTTTGTCTCCTCGTGTAACTCATATAACCCAATGAATTTTCTCATTATAAAACAATTATACACGGTGTGGTGAAACTTCAAACAATGCAGCTTATGATTAACAGTCATGAATACAGAAGAAGAACGGATGTTGGATGTTTATTCCAGCTGAGGAAACATACTTCAGGTGTCTGCAGGAGGTTTCTGATTAGAGGTGACCTCAAGGAGCACGTACTCTGTGCTGGAATAACAAAAAATAAATAAATGCAAACAAATAATAATAGAGGGGAAACAAATGTCTTACATGTTGGAAGACTTTGGGTCCAAGGTGCGCTCGATGCAGAGGAGCTGTTTCCCATCTGATCTGCGGACTCCAGCTGGTCTGAACGCAAACTTTTCTCCAGTCGAGTAAAATGAGAAAAATAATCACGATCGAGCCAAGAATGACAAAAAAATCCGTCAAAAAAGAAAAGAAAAGAAGTGACCGCAGTGAGTATCCGCGCACAGATCACTTCCTCCTGCGCGTTAATATTTTGTTACCGCAGGCGACGATAAATGATTCACTCCTCCGCGGCGCAGCGAGACGGACTGACTGGACTCCAGATCCTACATTCCTGCTCTGAGAGAGGGAGAGGGAGGAGGGGAGAGTCCATGGAGCAGTGCTGGGAGGTGACCATCAATCTCACAAATCCCCACCCAGAGGCTGGACTCAGCGCTGCTCCGCGTCCTGCGCGCTCCTCCTGCTGCGTTCACGAGCGCCTCGAAAACCAGAGGTGGAACTGCAGCCTTTTTTATAAAAAAAAAATAAATTAAAAAAAAAAAAAGGAATTGCAGCCTTTATGTGTCACAATTAAAGCACCTGGATTTTACCAACTACTTTACAGTAAAATCAAATAACAGTATAACGGAATAAACACAATAATAATTAAAAAATAAATCTAAAACTGCACAGTATTTTTCTGTTATTGCCTTGTACAGTATTTTATTATTTTGTTTGTTACTATTGTTAATTCTTATTTCCTATATTTTGTTTTTTAACACTAGAACTTTTTGAGTGAACCTATATATCTGCTGCTGAATTTTCCCTCTGCAGGACAATAAAGGCTGTTTCTATTCTATTCTATTCTATTCTCAGAGTTGTAAAGTAACTAAACAAAATACTTTGTTACTGTACTTAAATAGAATTTTTGGGTACTTTACTTGAGTAATTATTTTTCAGCCTACTTTTTACTCCTACTTCTTACATTTTCACACAATTATCTGTACTTTCTCCTTTTTTTCTTCACTTCAGTAGAAAAAATAACTAAATATTAGTTTCTTAATTTCAATTTAACAGTGCATTAACATAAATTTATTATTTTAATACAATATAGTCATTTCTGCATTCTTTTGGAGGTCATCTCCTAATAAATGTCCTTACAGAAAATCTAACTGCTCATTACTTTTACTTTTAATACTTAAGTACAAAAAAATATCAGATACTTTAAGACTTTTACTCAAGTAATATTCCTAAAGGAGACTAACTTTTACCAAGATATTTGTACTTTTACTCAAGTATCACTTTTGGTACTTTATACAACACTGTCTATTCTATTCTACTTTGTTGTACTTTTATTCTGTTACAAGCAAACATAGAAGTAGATAATATATTTCTTACCTTTGTTTATTAACATTCAAACATTTTTATCTTCAACCTCTTATCTTTAGTCGGGTAGTAGAATCAACAAGTCACCTCCCAAAAAATGTAATTATGGAAAATCTAATCTCTCAATTTTACTCAATACTTTTACTTTTAATACTCAATTACATTTTATGTCAGAAAACTTACTTTTGATACTTAAGTACAAAAAATATCAGATACTTTAAAACTTTTATATAAGTAATATTTGAATTTAACTTTTATCGAAGTAATTTTATGGTAAGGTACCTACTCAAGTACTGAGGTGGGTAGAGTACCCAAATGTTGTACTCAAATAAGAGTAATGCTGCTTCAACATATTTTTACTCAAGTAAAAAGTACAAAGAAATGACTCAAGTAAGAGTAGTGATATTTCATAATAGAATTACTCAAGTAAATGCAAAAAATGCAACATAGTAAAAATACCCCTAAAATTACATTTCCCCAAAAAGTTACTCAAGTAAATGTAACTGGGTAAATGTAACCCAGCTCTGCTCAAGTATGACTTTGAGGTACTTTATACAAGATAGCTGACCACCCTAAGGAAGCCCATTTTGGCAGTTTGTATTTATGGATCTCATTCTTTTGGTCCATATTTCCTGGTGAGGGTATAACATAGACGAACCAGTAAACTGAGAGCTTTACCTTTTGACTTAACTCATTCTTTACCACATCTGACTGAACCAACGCTCTCATTACTGAGGAGGACTAGACTAATTAAAAATGAAGCAACTGGACTTTAAGACGCTTTAACTCCCATCCAGGAAGTTTTTTTTTCTCAATTCAAAATTGGTTCATTCCAAGCTTTAAACTTCATGAGATGCTCCATTAGGCACATTCAGATTAATTTCACTCTTTGCTTTCCTGGCTCACAGAAGCACTTTGGTATGAGAGTGTGAATTACAATATAATCTGCACCAATTCAATAAAAATAATAATGTTTTGGTAATAAACAGATTGTATAAAAGATATTTGGGCACCATCACTGTTATTTAAAATTATTTAACCGCAATGCAATGCCTAATCTGAAATTAACAAATTGCTTTTAGAGGACAAAACAAGTCAAATCTGAGCGGAACGGTGTATCGGCCTTTTTCAGGAATAGGGGTTTCCACCCGGACGGTAATTCTAAACGGACCAAAACAGCCTTCGGAAGAGTTGACGTGGACGAATGTTTGTACAATGGCCAGCAATAAAGTGGAAAATTCAGCGGACAGCTCTACTTTATCGTCAAACTCAAATGTGCCTTCTCAGCCCAATAACCCGCTTTCGAGGAAGCTCAACAAAATATTAGAAACGAGGCTTGACAACGACAAGGTGAGTGCGAAGAGTTCAGCTTCCTGCTAGCATGATGCTAAGTGGCTAAACCTATCGTTTATTAGAGCTGATAAATTATCTGTAGTCGCAATTAAAGTTAAATAAGAGAATATGGATTAGTTTAACAGTTTAAACTCATTTGCTGCTTTTTATTGTAAACTGAGTCGATATTTGTTCTGGTTTTGGTTAATGTACCATGCATTTAATTGGTACAATAATTGCATGCAAGCTAACTTGAATAAATTTTGTGTTAACCTTGCTAAAACGCTTAGTGACTTCTGGTGTTTTTCGTGTTTCAGGAGATGCTGGAGGCTCTGAAGGCGCTGTCAGTGTTCTTCAGTGAAAACAGTTTGCGCACCAGGAGGAATCTTCGAGGTGACATAGAGAGGCGAAGTCTTACCATCAACGAGGAGTTTACAAGAATATTTAAAGAAGTCAAAGAGGTAGCATGATTAAAATCGCCTTTATTTGCTTTACACCACACCACCTTTTCACTGTGGATCAGTAAAACAATGATTACAATATAGGTACACATCATATTAGTTTGTTTTCTCTTTTAATTCAGTCTAACTGTTTCTTGGTGTTTATTTTAGACAACCTCTCCTAAATATGTATCTTTGTCAGTTTATATGGTGACTCTTTACAAATTGTGGCATCATAGTTTAAATTATCATGAAATTTGATATTGCAAAATGTAAAAAAACACACACTTCACAAGACAGCTTGTACCGAGCTTAATCGCGTGTCAAATCTCATAATCAGATGACTTAAAAACATGCCTTCTGTCACTACGCTGCTATCTGCGCTGATGCTAACACCGCTAACAGATAATAGCCATTTGTGTGTTGTTGTCAGAAAAAGTTTCACACAGGGTTCTTTATTTCTGCCAAAAATAAAGTTGTGTTGTCTCTGTCGCCACAAAGGTTTAAAGTTTTCCACTTGGCTGCTTCAGTATTTACTTCACATCAGTGCTGTGCCATGTGACTGAGAACGCTGCAGTCTAATAATAATAATAATAATAATAATACAACATTTTATTTGAAGGTGCCTTTCATGGTGCTTGAGGACACCATACAATTAAAATACAGTATATAATGTAGAAAACACAAAATGGAATAAAAACAACAAATGAAAATAACAATAAAACCATCAAACATATCATAATGTAAAATAGAGGTGATGTTACATGGAGGTTAAACTGAATATGCCTGTTTGAAAAGAAGAGTTTTAATCTGTGATTTAAAAATGGAGATGGTGGGAGCGAGTTCTGGAGGTGTGGTGATGAGTGACTGAGTGCTCTCGAGCCCACAGTGGTCAGACGAGCTGGTGGTTGAATGAGTTGGATGGAGGAGGAAGACCTGAGAGTGTAGGAAGGTGTGTTAATGTTAATTCTGTGAGGTTATTGAGGGCTTTGAAAGAGAGGAGCAATATTTTATAGTAAATTTGATAGGAAGCCAGTGAAGATGCTGGACAGGTGTTATATGACTGGTGGAAGGATTTCTGGAAATGATGTGAGCAAATAGTTGGAGTTTATGGATGGATTTTACTACCAAAAAGAAGGGAGTTGCAATAATCTAGATGTGATGGGACCAAAGAGCAAACCAGAATAGCGGTACTGCTGGGTGAGAGGAATGGACAGAGACGAGCGATGTTACGAAGGTGAAAGTAGGCTGAACGAGTGATGTCACTGATATGAGATTTAAATAAAGCGTTGTCTAGGATAACGCTCACTCCTAATCTGATGGACGGGGGAAACGAAGGTTCTGTCGATGAGAATAGAAAAGTTGTAGGTTTTTGCAAGGGTTGATTTAGTTCCAATGAGAAGAAATTCTGTTTTGTATACATGTTTTATGGATGCTGAACGACGGTTGTACTGCAGCATATTTTAAAATGAATGAAAAATGCATAGATATTCCAGTCTGATACTTGCCGGGGACTTCACAAGTGTGCGGTGGTTTTTATGAGTTTTTATTTTCTCCATAGGAGCTTGAAAGTGTTCATGAAGATGTTCAGGCGATGAGCACTTGCTGTGAAGAAATGACCAACAGACTGAAGGTATGAGAACATTTCCTGATTGATTGGTTTTTTTGGATGTTTATCACTTTTCTTGTGTCATTAAAAAGACATTTAAAAAATGTATCTGATCTTCAACAGGCTGCAAAAGAGCAAACTCAAGACCTCATTGTGAAAACCAACAAGCTGCAGGGAGAAAAGTGAGTGGATTTTTAAACAGAAGTAATAAGTGTGTGTGTATGAATACAAACCTTGTAACATTATTCATTCATGGGTTTTTTTACACACCGTAGTGGAATTAATCATTAGAGGAATACCCTGCAGAATAAAATTCATTTGACTTTAAAGTTTTACTGTGTTCAGAATAAAAAAAAAACATTTCTAGACTCAATAAATCTTACATTTCATGGTGAAAGAACAGTCTGCAGTTACAAAACTCACAGATAAGCCTAAAATTTTTCAAACCTTGGTTTTTTTCCACTATGTTTTGCATAAACTAACCCATATTAAATACACTTATTACAAAGATAAGTTTTTACTGAACTAGTGGTGTGATTCAACATTAAGAGAGTGAGTTTCCTATATTGTTCTATCTCTAATCAAACCACAGATTTTACTGAACACACACAGTACATTTTTATTTTTTAAATAATTCTTATTCTAATTCTTATTTTTTACCAGAATATTTATCTCTGGAATGAAATAAGAAACCACTACTATTTTTGTCTGCTAAAGTAAACCTCTGAACCAAATCCTGTTTATTGTAACGAAGTATAAAAACCACTGCTGTAGTCATCCTTAACCGCTTGAAATAAAACCAGATGGATGGCAAAAAAACAGTAGTAACTTAAAAGTAATTGAAAAAAATAAGGACTGTTGACCATGGCTGAATAGGTGAAAATTGATGGAGAGCATGCATGAAAGCTGTGATTAAAGATTTGAGTTAAAAATTACTGACCTAATAAGTTAAAACATTATTATTGTGATGCATATGCAACCATGTCACTTGCATTATTTGAGGACTCAAAGCACTGAACCCTGTATTCTGCAAATATGTTCTCTAAATGACACTGTTTACCTAATTCTTACCTAACTTTACCTAATTTCCCTCTGGGATAAATAAAGTATTTTTGAATTGAATTGAATTGATTAAAATGTAAAAGAAAAACTTTCATTAGGTTATTGTATAAATCAGTTGATTTAACTCAAACACATGCTCATAAATAAACTCTTTTTAATATCATTGATAAGATTCATCATTAGTCCCAACAATATGTCACAAGTAATTTTCCCATTTTCATAAAGCTTACTTCTTCTCTATTTAAAGTCCATTACAAACAGAACTCAAACGGAACAATTTGAGTAGCATGGTCCACACTTTAATGTTGAGACACTAGTGGTTTGAAAACTTCCTCCATCGTCGGTTAAAAAGAGATTCAAGGTGAGACGGGAAGGGCCGGCGAGCAAAGATGAAAGAGGAGGGATGAAAGATTCATGAGGCGGACTGATATCACTTCTGCAGTTGTATACTCTCATATTGTAAGGAGGGCAGCAGCTATCATTAATGAAACATTATTTGGTTTATTTGTCTTGATGTTTGGCCTTGAGATACACTCTGAAGGCCCTGTGTGTTTGCTGTATGTTTTTTCATATTTGAGATTTTTTTTAGTGGAATTAAATATGAAGGTTCTAAATATGCAGCTGACCATAATCCTGTGGGAAAATGTAAACAGATGATGCTTCTTCTGTGTTGGATATACTGTAATAGCTAGCTTTAAGAATAATCTAGGTGTCTTCAATCAATGAATTTGGCCATTTTTGCCTGTAAGGTTAAGTTTGATGCTTTATTTGCTCTGTTAGAAAACTTTCTCCCCTCTCCAGGTAAACTATGTTCCCACCATCTTGACATATCTAATCTGAGGCTGATGCACTAGGATCAGTTCTGCAGAGGCACTCAGCTCAGTCAAGATCAATACAGCTCTGATTTTATAGCCATGTTCAGTCGACTCTAAAAGTATGCCAAACTGCTAAAACACGAGTTAAAATTCCAAATATTTATTTATTTATTTATTTATACCAAACACTGTTTACTGCTGTATGAAAATATTACTTCTGTTCCTGTCCGCTGGGAGTTGGGGTGTGGGACGCAGTCGTGATTCCAGTCCTCGGTGACCTTGTGTGCTGACATAAAAGCAGACGCTCTGGTAGATTTGAGACCAAAGACATCGCTGACAGCCATGATGAACTGCGGCAATTCGTGGACCGGCGACGCACCGTCAGCGCCTCTTATTTTATTTCATTCTTTCAAAGAGCCGACATAAAAGAAACAGCAGCAAGATTTAAAAGGGAGGAGATTTGTTCTGAATATAGAAGTGACTGAAGACGACAGATAAAGTCACCTGTGAGCACATGTAGGAAATGAATTCAGACGGTGTGTGGCTTTGTGTTGGGGCATCTCGTGGAATCAGTCAAAAATGTTTGACACAAATGTCCTCCTGAGCGGTCCCAGCTCTTATGTTTCTCTTTGCGCAGTGCTCCCATTGGGACCGGCTGTCCATCTCTGTGACATTTTCATGCCTGGAACCAGAACGACCCCACAACCAGATTGGATAGCGCATGCACACTTGGCTTTGACCTTGTCTGGAGCAATTTTATCTCTGAGGAGCTGCCAGCGGAAGTGTGCCGGCGTCCTCCAGCTCCTCGCACCGTCTTCCTTTAGTCCTCTGGTTCAGATCTGTTTCAGGTCATATGCAGCCACTTTGCAGCCCCCCTAGTCATTGTTTTTTTATCTTTCTGTCTCACAGAAGCTCTTCAGATTTGTCACCACAAATCTGTTTTGGGTGATTTGACTAAGTGGTCAGCATCTGTTCATACTCAGTGTTAAATTGTATACCCCAAAACATTTTGCAATCAGAAATTAATTACCCACACTTCATACAGATTTACTGACAATCACTTCACACATACTGTCAGCTGAGCAACAAGCTGATGTTTTTATAAAAATGACAAGACATTCAGGCATCTGATCAAAATGTGTTATTTTTACATTATCATCAGAGTCAGAGTTATCTTTTGAGAAGCTTAAAGTGCCGGTGACATCAAATTTATATTAAATAGGGGTTAGAAACAAGAAGTGATGTTAAAGGGGAATAGCTGAACGTAAACAGTGTTGCTAAAATAGCTAACAACACAGATTGTAGAGAAGATTCTGATGTTTCTTTAGATTATTTTAATCAGTGTAATAGAAATAATACTTTTTGATTTATGCCAGTAATTCATGACGTACTTTAATGAACTAGGTTTTCATCACATGCTGTTTATACACAGATAGAATGAATGATTAAAGGGGCTATATCATGTAAAATCAACTTTTTTAAGCTTTATACCATATTGTAATGTTATCCTCTCATCAAAAACATGCCAAGAGTCTTACTTTAACTCATCCATGCATGTTTGAGAAGTCCTGCAGCGTTTTTAAGCAGCTATGCTGAGGAGCAAAACGACCCAGTGGTACCAGAAATGCCTTTTGGTACCAGAAACGCATCTGGGCAGTGTCTCCAAACATCTGAGACGTCCACTTTGCTGCTTGCCTGTGGTCACGTCGGTTCAGCAGGAGGTCCTACAGCTTGGCTCCAGATAGATCGTGTTCAGACTGCAAAACATACGTGGATCACAAAGATTCCAGAGCAGCTCCAAAGGTAGTTTTAGTGAAAATGTTTTTAATGCACATTGACGCCATTTACACTTGTATTTAACTCTGTTCAGCTGCAGTCTGATAAACTTAGCCATGAATCTAAACAACGTGCTTATTAAAGCAGAGCTAAGTCTGTATTGGCACCCCACACAGAGCACCTCTGCTGGAAGAGCTCATTGTTTTCAAGACTCTGTTGGTGCCTCTGATTGGTAACTGGTAGAAGACCGTTCCTGGCTGTTTTGCAGCCTTATCTGCCCGTGTCATTTGTCAACTCTAATGAAGCAGAAAGAAGCTGCAGATAACTGTCAGTTTGCAGAAGTAAAGGTAGAGAGCGTGAGCTACACTGAGCTGTGTTTGTGTGCTGGCTTTTCAGACACAACGCTCCTTTTGTGTTGGGCTGGTCTCATTCAGAGGTGCTATCATCAAGAGCACTAAATGGATGTTGTGTGTTGTTCCATAATGAAGTGTAATTCTGCTCACCTGCTGTGCAGTGTGTAATCTTTGCATTAGTGTAGCACGTCATCATATGGAGCAAACTGAGACGTCTCACGGGCGGATGTTTCTGTTGACAGTATGACCTCACCGGCAGAGACTGTTGGACTCGTTCTCCTAATAATAACTGCATCTCCAGTGAGCCTAGCTGGCTTTGTACCAAAGTGCAATAAAACAGATTTGGTAAGATCAACTAACATTTATCTAAATGTGTGTTCTTGGCAACTCACATCGGTCCCTGTATGAGCTGATGAATTATCAGACATTAAGTCTTTTGTGTTATTGAGCCCATTTTCCTGAAGAAATCAAAATGCTCTCAGCACGACCCGTGTACAGTTCATTAATAAATAAAGAGGGCAGAGGCCCCTGAGAGAACAATGAGTGTGAATACAACCGGTGTAATATGACACTCGAGCATCATCAAAGCCCAGCTTGGTGCTAATGAGAATATGGCAGTGAGAAATTCTTTTGTAGGCTTTCTGATGAAACTGTATGCACTCTTTGATCACCGGTGCATGGCTAACTAACAGCTTCGTGAATGCCAGATTTTTATGCAATTCTTTGGAATGCCTCCCGACAGATTCTAATGAATAATCCACCTACGTGGTTTGCATCCTCTGATTGGAAATTCTCCCGTTACTGTAAGCTGCTGTGAATGCTGTGGTGGTGGGTAAATATGATTGTATGATCAGTTTAGCTGTGTGATTTAAGCAGACACTGGTAGTTTCGTTGTTCTAGATGGGGGTTTGTTCTGTGAACTGAATCTGAAGACTTGTTTTCATTCCATTATAGGAAATTTTGTAACTGATTGATTAAATGTTAGATCCAGTCAGATGCATGTGTTATAAGGTTGATTCATCAATATGAAGGATTTTTGTTCATTTCTGTGCAGTCTGTCCTTAGATTCAGCCTGGGACAGACGCTGCTCCTGAGTTTCTTACTCTTGAAGAAATTTATTGGGGTTTGTTTACTACTGACTTTTAAAAAAGCACTACACATTTTATAGTTTTTTCTTAGGTGGAATATGATATAGTTTTATAAACCATTGTGTGAATATTCCTGTGATTAAACTGGTGATTTTCTGTACAGACTGGTCTGAGTCGCTGTCAAAGATGGTTACGCAGAGCAGGAGGTACATATTGAAAAGATACATGCCTGAACACACTTTCAACACATTGTAGGGGTGCACCAAAAAATTGTTTTACATCAGAATCGTGATACTCATTTACAAAGATTCAGAATCGATTAAAAATGTCCTAAAATTGATTTTTATATATATAAAAATAAAGCAAATCCAATGGCTGTCAGCCTCCATTTTGTAGGACGTTCTGACATCATCATGCAGCTGCTTCTGGTACGTATGCATGTGCAGAAAGCACCAAAACAAAGAGGAAACTACAAAACTGGAGGAAAGACAGATTCAACTGACCCGGTCTTCATTGAAAGCAAAGATTTGGGCTCATTTTGTTTTTTACTGAATAAGTTTGTGTTTTACATGAGCGAGGTGTGCGAGGTTTGCAAAATGAAGATGAATCACTTTTGGAACACGATAAATGGGCTCACGTTTTCAATTTTGAATCGAATCCTGGGCCTAAAAATCAGAGTCGAATCGAATCGTGATATAGTAAAAGATTCCCACCCCTAGAAAATTGTATGAGGACCTGATTTCAGTCATAGGCTGGCCCTTTTTGATGACATAATGATAGTAGGCAGAGTCAGGTCCTGAAGATAAAAGTGTCCAGAACTGAGAATAAAAACTGCCTTCAGACCGAGCGCTCTCTGCGGTGTTGTATGAAGTCTTTTCACATTCAAACATTCATATATATGTGTATTTTCTGTCTGGTACAAACACGTAAGAAGGTAAACAAACAGGTTCACTCTGAAGCCTGACTGCTGTGTGCTGCTGGAGCTGATTGGAGTCAGAGACAAAAATAATGTTTTTAGGAGATCCAGCTGGTTTATTATATAACTGCTATATTATTCAGACTTACATTTATCACAAATTCCCTTCACTACATTATATATATTTTTTAAATATTAGACTAATAAACCTCTTTTCTTCTGAACCTCTGGCACATAAATCCCATGAACTTTACTTTGTGACTTTACTGATCCAAGTGTGTTGCCTCTCTGTGGTATTCAGTTCTCTTAGCCTAGAGAAAAATACCTCATGTCCTAACAAACCTGCACAAAATTATCTCTGTCTGTTCCACCGTTTCCATGTCCTTGCTTGTTTCTCTCAAACTGTCATCATCTTGTGCAACATAAAGACTCTTGTCATGATTTACAACCTTCAGAAACTGGTCACTCAAATTATCCACCTCCGTATTTATGAGTTGAGGGAAGTGCTGTGTTTTTACTTTGAATGAATTGTTTCCCCCGCTGTACCAAAGTATGTGTAGTAGAACAAGCACTGCTCTGAACTGAAACTCATCTAGTTATGCTTGACTCAACATAGTAATCGAATTAAATGCTGTAATTAATTGTTTACAAAGCAGTTCACAGCAGTGAAAAGAAAAAGTAGCGTATTCACGGACGATTCTTGACACCATGACTTATTTAAATTTCTATAAGCTTTCTGCAGAAGTTTAAATATTAATGATGAAATGCTTGTCTAAATCCAAAGGCTCCAATTTACTCGTAGACAAGGTTTTACAGATTTAGTTTTAATGTTCGTGGAGCGCAGTGTGGAGCAGTTTTACTAATTTATTCATCCCTCAATTCAATGGATGGCCTCATTGGCGTATCTTGTTTGTTCCTTTTTAGATCATTGGAATTGTCGAGGGGTATCGCAGTGTTTTTAGTTTTTCTAATTGTAATTTTCTTGTTTCTTCCGTTACCAGTCAGGTTTTTATTTTGTTTGTTTGTGTTTTATTGTGCAACAGTTTGGCGTTATCGTATAACTGTAATGTTAAATGTGTTTATTGCATTAGATGATAAAACGAGGAGGCTAGTTCCATTAATGCAGGGCTGTTATGTGTAGCTGGAAAGAGGAAAAACATTAACGCTGCAGTTGGAAAATAGCAGCAATGTTTATCTGAGCATCTGCCCTCCTTATGATTGAAAGCTAAAAAAAAAAGAATCAACATATGAAAACACAAAGGGCAAGGAGGCCTTGTTCTTTTTTTTAAGTGCCAGGGTTACTGAGATGTGAAGAGAACTACTGAATCATAGGTTTCTGCCACAGTTTTACAACCCTTCACTTTCAGCTGGCTGAGCACGCTTTCACAGCCATGTGGAAAACAAAGGTCAGATAATCACCAGCTTATTCTGCTTCACCAAAACAACCTGCTGATTTACTGCTCTTGCTTGGCTCTCATCAACAAGGAGAGCATCGAGACGGGACGGGGACAGAGGGAGGACCTGCCGTTTGTCCCGTGTCGAGTTCCCTGTTTGACCGGGCAGGTTGCCATGGCCGCTATTGTGTGGAGGCACTTCCTGACATGATAGTGATCGCTCTGCTACTGTTGACAGTGGAAAAACCTGGCTGGAGTCCAACTCCTGTCTTTGTGTCTCTTGTGCATCCCTCTATTATTTAACTTCTCACTGCTGCGCATTATGTTTTCCACTCTGTGTCCCACCCTGTTGCCTTTGAGTTGCAGGGCTCTAAGAACATGTTTGTGTGGAGTGTTACTGCCACCTGCTGTTCAACTTTGAGCATTACACCCTTTTTATTTCCTTTTTTCTTCTTATTCTGGAGATAATGTTACGCTAAGAACCTGCAGAAAAGCAAAGATCAACAGGGAAAATATAGAAATCTGCAGAGGTGACTGACTGGAACAAGCTGTGCATTATCAAAGCAGTGCCAAGCTATACTCAGTAGCTGAACTTTATTGCGTGAAATTTAACAAACATTTTGTCATTTGGATCATCTGTTTAATTCTTATTTATTTCTTCTGCATCATTTAAATAGGTTTAGTGTTTATTTTTTGGGGTATTTCCTCATACTTCTACACAATAAGTGTTTTATAGAAATGTTAGGGAGCAATTCAGCATTTGTAATAATTCAGTGTTAATAAATTTTTTGTTTTGTTTTGTTTTTTCAGTATTATGTGTTTTCCAATGTAATTTCAAAAATACTAAGTAAAGACCTTGTCACACTATAACATTTTAGACAACTTGTGAAAAAATAATTGTCTAAATTACTAATAAAATCTATATATTTGATCAATTTGTACGCATTATAGTATAGTAACACATAAAGGAGGCTTGCAGTGGATTTTTTTAAATTCTATTTTCAACGTAGATGTCTTTAAAATTTTCATAAGTTGGCATAAGTTGTCTAAATTGTTATAGTGTCAAACTTAAACTCACTTAAATTGAAAGAAAGAAAACGTTCTTGTGTCTATATTAGAATATGGTAAAATGCAACAATGACAGCATCTCTCTGTGTCCCTCCAGTCAGCGGCTGGAAGTGAAAGCCCAGGTCGCTCAGGCTTTCCTTGCCAAGTTCCAGCTAACTAATGAGGAAATGGCCACACTACGAGGTACTCGAGATGCACCCATTACTGAGGTAATCACTGTCATAATGTGGATACCTAAATTCAATTATAACAACCCTCTGGCAGCCTCAGAACAGGAGGGTTTAGTATCAAATAACTAATATTATCTTGCTGACGTCAGTTTTCCACAGTTCACCGTTTTGTTAAAGAAAACGTTAAAATCTGGTGGAGTGATGTTTTCATACTAACATTTTATAACCAATAAAATCATGATGATTATTTCTTTATTGTATGGTTGAGTAATAAGTAATGTAAAGGTTTTTTTTTTAAGTTCAAAATCACAAACTACAGTCGGGGAAAAAATTCATAGTTGATTATTTAAACTTACTTTTTCTTTTTTTTTTTTTTTCCAAAATATTTATTTCATTTAAACAACAAAAATAAACAAAAAAGCACAGTATCATTAAATGAAAAGGAGCAGAAAGAAGAAAAGAATCTTATAAAATCTGCCCCCAATTTAAAAAAAATAAAAAATCTATACATGCACATATACATATACATACATATACACATATACATACATACATACTTACACATGAATACATATATACATATCAAAATACTTACAAAAATGTGACAAAATATACATCAACAAAAAAAACCTACCATTTTATATTCCAATAAACAACCGAAAATAAAAACAAACAAAAAAACTAAGTAAATTGACCCTAACATAGACAACTTCTATTAATGGACTGATTAAGCAGATTGGCAGAACTTTCTTTTTTATTTTTTTTATTTTAAATTTCTTTTTTTATCTTTATAATGACTTGTGGACTGGCTCTAGCACAAGCTGGCTTCGTCACAAACAAAATCTACACTATTTATTTATATTTGACCAAATCTTCTCCCCATCATGGAGACAGATGACTAACACAAGTCTTCATTTGGTTTAAAAGAGTTAACCGACTGCTTTTTTGGATCATAATTGATGTGTTTAATACAAACCTGGAGTTCAACAAACATGTTTACTATAATCTTCATTGGATACTCAAAAACAGATTGATTTGATGTTTTACCTTCAACGTTAGCCTGACCCAAAAAGACCCAACAGTATAAACTAATGGTGTCCTCTTGCTGTGAGTTTCAAGACATTTCTTATATGTAGCAGATGCTCTGGCTGAAGCCCTAAAACAAAATATCATCTGAAGTCTGATTATGCTCAAAACTAGTATTATTATTTATGTGTGTAATTATATTTTGCAGGATTTCTTCAGAGTTCTCTCTCAGGTGAAACACATTCATGAAGATGTGAAAATCCTCCTGAGAACCAACCAGCAAACTGCAGGGTGAGCCTCACATCAGCTGTGGTTTATATATACCCATGAATATAATGATGTTTATATTTCTAATGAGCATTAAAAGTAGACGAGACTAAAAGACAAAAAGGTAATCATCTATGTTTAGTATTCCCGTCACTGTCAGGGTCTGACACTATGTGTGGTCTCGGCGTGTGTGCCTGTTTTAGGTTAGAGATCATGGAGCAGATGGCGGTGTTACAGGAGACTGCGTACGAGCAGCTCTACCGCTGGGCTCAGAGTGAGTACTACACACAGTTACAACCACAAAAACATTTGTATTTCATCAAAGACCGAGGCAAAACCAGATTATTAACTTGATGAAAAGAGTCCATACTTTTGTTTATAATATATTTAGTTTTTACAGTAATTCTGTTCATAAGAGTCAAATTTTCTCTTTGCTGAAAGAATAGCAACAAACCAAAATTCCCACATTTGAACCTTGTTTTGAAATCAAAACAGAAGTAAACTGTTTAAACTTCCAAAACCTCCTTTTTTAAAACTGAGCAGTAACAAAATAAAAGCTCATATTTAATTTAGCAGCTGAGGTCTAGGAGACGTTTTTTTTTCCTTTTTTATTTTCAGAAAACTTTTTTTAGCTCGACTTCTCCAACTCCTCCAATCCACACGTCCAATTCTCCCGCATCCCACCTTCCCCCTTTTGTAGGAGCCGCTTCTCCGCACATCAAAGATGCCCCGTTTATTTTGCTAAGGGATCTGTATTTGCAATTTTAAATTCCAGAGAGCGTGCTACATTTTTTTGAAGCGGACAAATAAACTGGTATTTTCTGCATGTTGTGAGGTCGTCGGGAGTGGAGCGTGTTTACCGGCTTTCATCGCCGTCTTGTCAGTTGCTTTAAATTCAGAATAAGCAAACTGTCCGTCTTCCTGGAAAAAGATAAAAGGAACAAATCTATCTGAAAAATGTTGATGGTGCTTTGATTTGCCTGTGTGATTTGGTGGTTCTGGTCAAAACTATTTAGCAACAATAAGCCTTGCATAACATAAGCGATTACTAGAAAGCTACTAAACAGACGATTTTTGTCTCCAAAAAGACACTTCTCTTTTTTGTTTTTTTTCCCTTTGTTCTCTTTGTAGACGAATGCCGAGGTCTGACTCAGGAGACATGTGATATCAGTCCTGTGTTAACTCAGGCCATGGAGGCCTTACAAGATCGCCCTGTTCTTTACAAGTAAGCAGAAATTTACAACCACAGACGTAAACTTATTATAAAAAAGTACAGAAATTTGTGTTTGGTAGATTTTTTTCTTTGTTGTAACAGTGCTTCTTGGCAAGAAGTCTTTTAGCGTTGCAAAACCTGTTAATTTCCCTTTTAAATGGTGCCACATTTGTAAGGAACAGGCATCTGTGGGATGAGCAGTAGAGCTGTGGGTTGCACGCTGCCTCTGTCAAACAGCTTATTTTGCTTTTGTTGTTGACACTTGTTCTGAGCTTCTGGCACCTTCAGGCATTGTTGCACAGAAATAACCTACTAAACATAAATGCTAAGTGTATTTATTTACTCACTTGCGTCTCTGACAGAAGTAATAAGGATGTATGACTGGGGGGCAGAGGTAGGGCAAACAACTTGGGTGTGGAAAGTTGCAGGTTTCATTCCTCGCCATGCCCACGTGTCGTGGTGTCCACGAGCAGGACACCTACACCCTAACTGCTCCCTGGGCAGTTAGGGTGTAGGTGACATTGCTGCAGAGTTGTAAAGTAACTAAGTAACAATACATTGTTACTGTACTTAAGTAGAATTTTTGGGTATCTGAGCTTTACTTGAGTAATTATTTTTCAACCTTCTTCTTACTTCTACTTCTTACATTTTCACACAATTATCTGTACTTTTACATTTTTTAAAAGGCAAGAAGTAGAAAGTTGTTACTTTTATTTCATTTTTGCTTGTTATTGTAAAAAATAAATACTGTCCATATAAATTATGCCTCCTAAATAGAGTGAATTTAATTGTGGTTGAATGAGAAGTATAAATATATAAAATTCTGATATTGTATTAATTTGTACACAAATAAATCATGTCACACTCCAGTAGGACATAATCATTAAAATAAAAGTACTGTACTTAAGAAGTATTTGTATTTCATGAATTATATTATTGCATTTGGCCGCAGCCCTCAGATAGATTTTCGTTTTGGGGAAAAGGTTTGTGCAGCCTTGATATATGTATATAAACTGAAACAGCTAGACTAGTGCATCCTAAATATAATATAACATAACATTTAACATTTTAATACAACAGTCATTTCTGCGTTTATTTGGGGAGGTCACCTCCTAATAAATGTCATTACAGAAAAATATTTTTTTGTTAAGATGCTTGTACTTTTACTCAAGTATCACTTTGTGGTACTTTATACAACACTGCATAGATGCCCACTGATCCACTCGGGTGTGTCTCACCTGTGATGACAAATATTGTCACAACGATGACTAAACACACATCACATCACTCTTTCTTCTGACAAGAAGATGAGGGGGAAATTGAAACCTAAGGGCACTTGGGCTGGTTTTTTTTCAAAGAGAGAAGGCTCTTGTTAATAAAATGAAACGGACCAACCCTACAACCTTCTGACATGTGCTACATTCCATTCTTTGTGTTGATTATGCATGAATTAATCAACATTGATACATTTGAAAACAATGTGATTCAAACAAGTAGTTTTAGTTAAACAGATTTATTTTTATCATGCATCTTGCTGAAATTCCTCCTCATATGCTATTAAGACTTAGAGATACCTTTTCAGATTCATCTTTTATACAAAAATGGCTAACTAAGTGTATTTTGAAAAAAAAATGTCAAAAATTCTATTATGAAGACATCTATTATTTATTTAGTTACCATTATTTATCCAGACAAGTCTCGTTGAGATCTCAGATCTCTTTTTCAAGGGCGGCCTGGGCCTGAAGGCAACCTATTGTACATGTTTTTAGGGGTGGAGGAAACCCGGAGTACCCAGAGAAAACCCACACAAATACAAGGAGAACATGCAAACATCACACAGAAAGAGCCCAGGTTTAAACCAGGGATCAAACCCAGGACCTTCTTGCTGTGAGGCGTCTGTGCTAACCACTGAGCAGTTATCATTGCTGACAGAAGCCCTTTAAAAGGTTTAAGAGCAATCTACAACAACAAAATTGTATTTCTCCATTTCATTTACTGTATTTTTACATTCTAACATTATTTTTTCCATCTGTGGATTATAGATGCAAATCAGCTTTAATTCTATAGATTTCAGTCTGCCTGTGTTCAGAACTAAAAGAACTTGGTAATTTTGAAAATGTTACTAAAACAGGAAATCATTATAAACGTAATTTAGAAATCAGAATCATAAACTGCCAGCAGGAAACAACTTGTTCTTATTTTAGAAGCAATAATTCTGAAGGACTTCCTGAAGCTCACCTTGAGTCTAATTTTATCCATAAAAGCAGGAAAACAAAGCGTCCCGCTCCCCGTGTGTTTTCATGTGTTCACGGCCGACACTTGTTCTGTCTGTGGAGTGTTTGTCAGATGTGCACCTGCCTCCGTGCACACGCCGTCCAAGGTCGCACTCTGGCTGGGTTTGTTGAGGCTGGACCGCCGGTGCTCCTCAGCCCACTATCTTTTGTTTAGTCTGTCCCAGAATCTGTTCCTGCCAAGTCATGGAAGCTCTTTACGGAAACGCTGGCTCCATTGTTGATTTGAAAACAGGCAAACCACAGAGTCTTCACAACAACTTCTGCGGCTTCTGTCGTTTTCACATGAGCTTCTTTCTCCTTTGTTTGCTCAGGTACACTCTGGATGAGTTTGGGACCGCACGCAGATGTGCTGTGGTCCGAGGCTTCATCGACGCCCTGACCCGCGGCGGGCCAGGAGGTACTCCACGGCCCATAGAGATGCATTCACATGACCCTTTGAGGTACATTTCAAGTCTTGTTTAAACATCCCCTCTGGAAGACACGTTTTTAAAAAAGCCCACAAATGGTGGATTCTGGGAAGTAAACCTTCAGGCTTTCAGCAGAACAGCTTAATTATAGATAAAACTGTTACATTTCTATATATAACTAAACCAGTTTGATGTCTAAGCCTGACCAATATGTTAATAAAAACTGCAACTAGTATTAAAAATAAACTTTAGAGACTAAAAACAAATGATTGCACAAACTGAACTGATGTATTTTGTGTGTTGGTTTTGCTTGTGTTTTAAATATCCCCATGATTAACATATATAACTTGAGAAATTACATTTCCTGTGAAAATGCTTCTTGCTGAAAAGCTGCTAAAAAGAAGCTGAAGATATTTAAATTACCAGAAGAATAGCCCTTTATGCTAATATATTTATATAATAAATTTACTTTTATATTCTTGCTATATTTATAATTATATAAATATAATAGCTGAATAATAGCTGACAAAGAAGAAAAAAAGCTAAAATTAGCACAAAATAATGCTAAAGATAGCAAACAAGTTGAAATTGGCATCCAGATGATGAAAGCGGTGTAAAAAAAAGTAAAATTACCAGGAAAAAAAAGCAAAAAAAAGTGACAATTTCTTGTAAAACAGCTAAAATGCAGCTGTAATTTCTTAATTTAGCATAATGAAGCTTGCTGAACTAAGCAGAAAGAAGCCGAAACACCAGCCGTCACCAGAATGTGAAATTAGCTTCAATAAGCTAACTTTAGCTAGTAACAGCTAAACATTAGCAAAAATTGCAGCAACAGGTGAATATAGCATAAAGCAACTGTAAGAAGCGGAAATGGCTTAAATTAGCAGAAAGAAGCACAAAAAAGTAGAAAATAGCAGAAAAAAACAGAATTATGGCTGAAGTAGCAGAAAAAAGCTAAAACTAGCAAAGAAGAAGCTAAAATTAGGACAAGGAGGGTAAAAAGAGCAGAACCAGAACAAAAGGTTAAAGGTGCTGCAAAGATCTAGAAACATTTTCAAAACAGCTCCATTAATTTTTAATGGGAAAAATGTGGACAAAAAAAGTGAAATAGCTAAAAAAATAAAAGTATAAATAACTGAAATATCAAAAGTCATAGCAGGAATATCCTGAAGGAGATGAACATTTTGATATACAAATTGTTAAAATAGCACAAAAATTGCGGAACGAAATACGTGCCTAAAAATGTACGAAGAAAAGATGATCTCTATAGTGTGAACTGTTTTTGTTTTTTACCATTAGAAGGGACAAAGTTCATTCAAAACGAGTTGTATTATATTAACATACAACTGGAACCACCTGTAAAAAGAGTAATCATATACAGTTACATAAGTCTTGCCACAGTTCTCTGAAGTTAAGTTTTATCTACAAACTTAATGTCTTCATGTAATGTCAGACTGACATGTCATTAAAATCTTGTCTAACTGTACAACATAAAGTCAAAACACACTGAGACCTTGAAATAAAATCATCGGCTTTGACTCAGATATTCCTGAAATTAAATACACTTATCAACAAATACAACTGTGGTTTTAATTTGTGTGTCTAATGTGTTTATTATAGCAGATGTGAAGTCAATCTGAGCGTTAAGTTTACAATGTGCCTGAGTCTGCTTATGTTTCCAGTCCTTACCCTCTTCTTTCTGTGCCCAGAAGCCAAAACAGGTGTTTTCTTTTTTTTTCTTAGAATACCAGCTCTGTGTAGAACATAAAATCACTTCTACTTTATAGTTCTGAGAACATCAAGTTCTTTCTCACCCACCTTTGTCCTCACAGTCACTGAGATGCACTCACCAAACATAAAGCAGCTCAATGGAAAAATGAGCGCAGCTTAAAAACTATGCATTTCCAACCGATTCGGTAACTTGGGTGACTGATAAACCACAGCTTTCCTTCTCAATTCAAACTAAGCTTTTTCCAGAAGCTGTCCATGTGTAAGAAATGTGTTTTAAGAAAAGAAAATCTTTGAAAATGAAATAAAGTTTGAGTTTCCCCATGACAGACGCAGTGAAACCTTTTATTCGAATGCATCATTACTCTGCCTCACCGTTCATCCAGTGGAGCCATGACAACAAACTCACATTTTAAAACAGAGCTCAGACATAAGATTTGTTTTCCTGGTGTTGCATACCACAGCTGTAGGGGGAGCCCAAGAACAGATAACTGACAGACTTCTAGATCTTTCTTTTTTCATCATTATGCAACGAATAAAAACTTTTTTATCTGAGAAAAGTAAAACTTGATGATTTTTCTTAATTATACCATAACTGTGGTGTAGTAAGATGACCGCTCTGCTTGGTACCAGACTTAAGAGGGTTTTTGTACCAATTAAAGACAGTTTGGGCTTTTTAAGTAGATTTGTCTCTTTGTTTGCTGTTATATTCTATGTTTTAACAATACTTTTTCAGATTTGTTTAACTATCATGCTTTTCGAGCGTGCATGTTTTGCTTGTAATTGTTTTATGTGTTTAATACGCACCACTTTGGTTGTTTTAAGCATTATTATCTTTTGGGTAGTACAGCCAGTCATCCTCTCACTCTGTCTTCTTTGTCCTCTGTCCTCACCAAATATCTTCATGTCCACTTTAAAGTGGGGGGTATCATATCATATCATATGTAGTCTAATTTTATACCATAATCAAGTAAGTATGTTTTCTTCAGTTATGAAAAAGCTGTATATGAAAAATAAACTTGACTTTGCATCATAGTCTATCTAAATGCTTTACAATCAGAGGTGCCCACCAGCAATTGTCCTGGCTACTAGATTATAATCTGGTGTCTTATGTAGAAAAACTATATTTCCACTTAGTCTTTTCAACCATTGCTCCATTTATACGTACAAGGATCTGTAGTCAGATAGTCTTAACACATGGTACTCACTTTATCTTTGAACTATGTTAACATTAAATATAAATTAAAAACAACTACAAGAGACATTTCCATTAGATTTAAGTCCATATCTAGATTTGCACCACATATACTCATATTTTAAATTACGAAAAACCCCATGAGCCTTTGCTGCCCGAGCATACGTTGAATTTTCTCCACGTCCATGGGCTGAAAATAAAAAACAAACAAAAGAATGTGGGCAACCACACTGGCTGCTAGCTTAAGCATAAAAAAAACAACTTAAAGTATTTGCATTTCACGTATTATATTATTGCATTTGGTCCACAGCCCTCAGATTGATTTTAAATTTGGCCCTCTCAGGGAAAATGTTTGGGTTGTTTTAAATTGACCTCTGTATCGTTAAGAACATCCTACCGTTTCTGACGCTCCCACTTCAGCACGTCTTCACAACAATGCTTTGGGGGAGGGGTGCAGGAGCTTTGTAAAAAATAGGCAGTGCTTTGTTGAGTCACTATCAGAGAGATGAAGACGAGAGTTCAAATAATAATGTTTCCATAAACAAAGACTAGAGAATTTTCTTTCTTATAGAGTTCCCCTTTGATGTCACTTCCTGTTCCAAGTTCAAAAGAAAATATGCCATTTATGTGACAAAAATGGATAAAATCACATTTTATAAAAGGTTTCTTCTTTGCCTTTTTGTATTCGATGTATAGTCACGTCACAGGCACTTTAAGCATGCTTTATAAAAACAATGATTTAATTTTATTACTTTCTTCTTCTTTCAGGTATGTTGGGGACATGTTGGCCTGGCTGCATCAAGCAACTGCCTCCGAGAAAGAGCATCTAGAAGCTCTGCTGAAACAAGTCATTCTGCAAGGTACAATACATGGTGTCCGTCATCTGGTTCAGAGTAAAGAAAAATAAAAAGATTGTTTCCTTATTTTACCCTGAGTTCTAAAGACGCCACTATTCTTAACTAACAAATTATTTCTATTCAGTTTTTATATTTATTAACCTGTAGTTGATGTGGCTGTCCTCATATGACCCTGACCAGATTTGTGTGTGCCCTTTCTTTTCTTTCAGGCGTGGAAGAGAACATGCAAGACGTGGTGGGACACATCACAGAGGGAGTCTGCAGACCCCTGAAAGTGGGCAGCCAATTCACATTTAAATCTCATTAAAGCCTGACCCGTTTAGCGGTGATTGCGCACCTCGCCTCATTGACTCACTTGTTGTCCGCCATCGATCTGCTCCTCAGGTGCGGATAGAACAAGTCATCGTGGCAGAGCCGGGCGCTGTTCTGCTTTACAAGCTGTCGAATCTGCTGAAGTTCTACCACCACACAATCAGGTATTTTAAGGTTAGCTTTGGAAACAGACACAGCAGTAACTTTTCTCTCTAACATGACATGAGAAGTAGGGGTGCAACAAATATATGTATCTGTATCAAACCATTCAATACGCACTATGAATGGAACAATACAGATTTTTAAATGTATTTTATTAACTTGTCTGAAGATGCTCTGTGTTGAAGGATCAGTGGATCTGCGTTCGACTGCTCCACCTAGGCTACATTGTCGAGCACAGATCCACAGAGAAACTTGCTGTTTCAGCAACATTTAATTTAAAAACTGTACTTTTGAGGTTAAACAAATGTTCATAATTAATTTCAAGTTAAGAAGATCGAAACATAAAGATAAATATTTTTTTATAAACTTTCTGCTGTTTAAAAATATTATAAGTTATCAAATCTTTTTGGTTTGCCATGCTAACTGAACAAGACCATTCATCCAAAAATGTAACCGAAAGATTTTAATGATGTTTTTAAGATTTTAATGATGATGTGTTTTATTTTTTATTTTGTTTTATTTTAGTTTAGTTTAGTTTAATTTAGTTTAGTTTTGTTTAGTTTTTTTGTGGTTTGTGTGTGGTTCTATATGGAGGACCGAAACTGACATATTTAGAAATAAAAGCAAAATTATATAAATGGACCAATAAATAAATAAATACACTTAAAATACACCAATTAATTTAAAAAAGGATAACTTTACATCATGTTTTATATTTTTATTGACCTTCATATACATTTCTCCAGCTTATTTTCAATAAATCATGTATTTTAGAACATAATTTACATTTTACTGTTTTTTATTTTTTTGATGGTCAATTTAATTATAAAACACGAGGTAAAGTTCTCTTTTTTTAGTTGAAATGGTGCATTTTAAGTTTATTTATCGGTCTGTTTATATATTTCTGCTTTTATTTCTAATTATGTCAGTTTTGGTCCTCCATAGGTATAATTCTAACATGTAAAAAAAGATAAGGCACTATGTAAATGACATCTAAGCAAATTGTAATTTGATTTTCACTCAGCTCCATCATCGGAACCAGTGTTGCTTCTTTGCTCATCACTATTGAGGAAATGCACCTCCTCAGTAAAAAGATGTTCTTCAACAGCCTGAGTCTCCATGCAAGCAGACTCATGGACAAGGTTTATATGTTTTATGTTTACTTTTGTAGACATTAGAAAAGCTAATTTAACCACAAAAACGAGATAAAAGAAGCAACCTTGTTTGTTCAAATAGAGATAGTTTTCTGCGTTTTGTTTTTTTTATACAAAGATTAAATGGTCGTGCAGTGAAGTTTAGTGTTGTTCCCTGTGGCTCTTTGTCTAAAACCTTCAAAGTCAACAAGGCTATTTCTGAAACACTTGTGCTTGTAAACAGTTTCAGCCTCCTGGCCACAGCAGCTAAATGGTGCTAGCTGCCAAGAAACTCTTTACTTTTTTTTTTTGCTGTTTAGTTAAATTGGCATCCAAATATACCTTAGCACGGGCACGAGCTCTTCCACATTACGTGGTGCTTGTGTGCTGATCGATAGCAGTTACAAGAATTATCTCTGCAGCTTGGAGTTAATCAAATTGGATGCCCTCAGGGTTTTGGTGTCAATTCCAGCTAATGCCAGGAACACAGCCTTTTCATAATTCGCTCTATTAGGTGCACAAAGGTGGCCTTGCTCAGTTCTGCATTGTGTGCAGAGTTCAAAGAAATTGAAACCCTCTTCATTACCAAAGCTTTACAATTTGATGCTCAGATGTATACTTGTTTAAAGTGCTCCTTATTTGGCTTGTTTTGTGCTTTAATTCTGTTATAAGGGCTTAGTTTATTTGAGAAACGGGAGCCTACAGATTTTATTTTTGTTCCTATCCTATCTAACATCAACTCCTGGTTCTCTGTCTGAGCAGGTGGAGCTGCCGCCCCCAGACCTTGGACCTACAGCCTCCCTCAATCAGACCCTGGCCCTCCTCAGGGAGGTGCTGGTTTCCCACGACTCCTCTGTGATTCCTCTCGACGCTCGCCAGGCTGATTTTGCTCAGGTAAAAATGGAACAATGAACATGGTTTGGGTTGGAAAACTGATCTAACCCTGTTTAAAATGTCACAGTGCAGCATTTTAAGTGCCTTATGCAGTGTTTTTTTCATATTGAAACTCTTGTTTTCAGCTATATAGAATCACACGAAAACTGACTTAAGAATGAGGATTTCATATCCAAACAATGAATAAAAGTTAAACCATGCTTTTGCTGTATTGTATCTTCCAATTTTCCAGGCACATGCCGTATTTATTCATGTATAATATGATCTCGAGTATAATACAGTCATAATTTTTTGAGATTAAAAAGCATAAAAAACCTAATCATCAATAACCCATGTATAATACATTACAGTGAAGTGTTCCAGCTTGATTTTGCTACATCTTTTATCATTTTATGTCTCTTAGGTTCTTTCTTGCATCCTGGATCCCCTCCTCCAGTTGTGTACTGTGTCAGCCAGTAACCTGGGCACCGCTGACATGGCTACCTACATGGTCAACTCGCTTTACGTCATGAAAACCACCCTGGCTCTGTTTGAGTTCACCGACAAGAGGCTCGAGATGTTGGAGTTCCAGGTACAACCTCAGCTCTGATAAAGTCTACTATAAAATGGAAATAAAATCAAAACTCAATGATTTGCAGTAAATGTGAGTAAAATATGGAATTGAGATTTGCAGATCACTGCGTTCTGTTTTTGTTTACATTTTATGCAACGTAAAAATCCAACTTTTTCAAATTGGGTTTGCTTTTATACACTTTGTCATTTTTATGTGAGTTTTCATTAGGGGTGTATAGTAACTAAGTAAGTACATTTACTTTGTTACAGTAGTTAAGTAATATTTTTGAGGATTTGTAATTTTACCAAGTATTTTTTTAAATCATGACTTTTACTTTTACTTAGTTACTCTTAAAACCTAAAAATGATACTTTCACTTCTTTTACTTTAAAGTTTAACACCTACCGGTAGTTACTTATTATAAATTAAATCTGCATGAACTCATGAAAAGCGTTGAATTTACTCAACTAAATCAACTATTTCCACTAAACCTAGTAGAGTAAATATGAGGCGATATACATATTTTATTTTAAAGAAATTGACCAATTTAATCAGCTTGGTTTTGTGGAGCCAGTTTGGTTCTGTAAATTTAACCATTTATTTGTTAAAGAGCGTGGAAAAGTACTTTTACTTCTACTTTCCTAATTTTTGTGAACAGTTTTATGACTTTTATTTAGTTTTCTCATCAGTGACATTTATTTTTACCAAAGTTATTTTCTGTTAAGTTATTTTTACCTTTACTTATTTTTTTTCAAGTACTTTATAGACCTCTGGTTTTCATTCAGATAATAATGAAAGTATCGTCTCATCATAGTAAGACAGGACTAAATGAACCATAAAAACCCTTTTCTCCAGCTTACAGTCATGTTATCTGTAGGTCTATTGTTCATAAAAAAACTTAATCATCCTCATCTCTTTCATTAAAATCCATCTTTTACTAAAAAGATTCAATGAAAGGGTGTGCGTCATGTATTGTTGTTCGTGCTCCATTCCTTTTATTTTTGGCACATCTTTTGTTAATTGAGCACCACGAGAGCTCCTCTAGAAGTTTTCATTAAGCAGAAGCACCATTGGTTGACAATGCCACAGGATGGGTTCTGAGCCGCGCCTCGCTCTCCTGCGTTTTATTTTTTCAGATCGAGGCTCACCTCGACACGCTGATCAATGAGCAGGCGTCCTACGTGCTGACCAGAGCCGGGCTGAGTTACATCTACAACTGTGTGCAGCAGCACAGCGCAGAACAGGTTTCACACATGTCTATTTTCCATCTTTTTTTTTTTTCCATTTCAGACCCTCTAATGGACCTTTTTTATATATTATACAAACCCTGAAGTATTGTTTACAGTATCTCATAGGGCTTTGGAAGTGTTTATAGGCTTTACTATTGCCATGGCTACCACATCACCTGCGTCTTTGTTGGAACATAATAGCATTTTTATCAGATTTACAGATGAGAAAAGGAGAGGGAAAGCCAGATTGTGTCATGTTCTATTAAAATATATTGGCTTCTCCAGAAGTGTCTTGTGCAGATAAGACAGCCGATGTCCCAGAGCTTTCCCTTTCTTTTTTTTTTTTTTTTTTTTAAACACACTTTGCCTCCAGGCTGACTGAAACTCATAGTTGTGGTTTAGCCGGCAAATCTCGACTTTGGGTCGTGTGAGGACAGGCCACACCCTGTTCCTGCTGCTGCTGCTGCTCGGTGACAAACTGTCATTCTTCTGCAGGCGGCTCTCCATGGGTGGTATGGGTTGGGTCTTTTTTTTCTTCTTTTTTTTTTGGTTTCTTTTTAAAGATTTTGTATATGGCTGTCTAGCCTCTGCATTTGACTAAATCCCAGATGTTTGAAAATAAGAATCCCAACATTTCTGTTCTACTTTGCATTGTTTATGTTGGATGAATCCAACAAGCAGAGATATAGTTTTTATTGGATCTTGTAGCCAGCAGATGACTTTATGGCTCTGTATGTTTGTTATAGTACCTATAACCCTAAAACACCCTCTTTAGGTGCTGCTCCACTGCTTTGAACCTTGCACTTTCTTTTATTTGCCAGTTTTAATGCTGGCAATTTAGGCATATAAGCTTGACCAATTTGGATGAGGAGTGATGGTTAAGTACCTTAAAAGTACCTCAGGTTGTTTACGTAGTGTCTAACATTTATTTGCTTTTGTCAAGTTCACATTTTGGAAAGATGTTTCACTTATTTTGAAATTAAAAGCCTAGCATTTCTTTAAAGAAGCGCACATTGGTCTTTACTGTTAAAGGCCCGTCACACTACACTGCAAAAAATGTCCATCTAACCAAGTTTTAAAACCTTATATTCAGCCAAAAAAAATCTTTTTGATCTTG
>JARVGW010000624.1:19585989-19599258 GCA_031762495.1 Anablepsoides rubrolineatus | reverse complement strand
TTTTGACTTAATTTGAGTCAAATTTTCAGGCTAACAAGACAAATAATCTGACACATTCTGAAAACAAGAATAATATTTTACACAATCAGTTCTTGTTTAGTAAACTAGTCTCAAAACAAGATCAAAAAGATGTTTTTGACTGAATATAAGGTTTTAAAACTTGGTTAGATGGACAGTTTTTGCAGTGTAACATGTGTTATCACTCGAAGCATGTTATCAGGATGACTCTCAGCTACTATCACTAAAACTTTCTGCCTTCTAGTTATTTGTGTTCTATAAATTGGCTGTGGCGGCCATCTTGAATTAGATTGACTCCAAAAGTTAATCTACTCTACTTGAGCTTCAGCTTGGTTTCTGTTGACATGAACTGTATTTTTCTTGCTTCAGGGTCCTCTGTCTCTCCTCCCCGGTATGGACAACTCTTCTGTGAAAGCAGCCATGGTGAGTACCCAGTCTAAATGCCTAAAGCAGATTTTTCTGCTCGTTAATAATCCCAAACTTTCCATCTGTCCCTTCAAATATTAGGTCCAGTTTGACCGGTACTTGTCATCGCCGGACACGCTCGTCATGCCTCAGCTCAACTTCCTCCTGAGCGCGGCCGTCAAGTGAGTCCGCCCTGTTTACTTCCTCTGTTCTGGTGAAGGAAACAATAAGACGTCATATGAAATGTTTACCTGATCATCTGGCGTGTTCGGGCCACGCTAAAAATAGAGCGTTTGTCCTAAAGGTGGTCAACATTCATCAGTTTACCGGATTTAATGCAATCATTATGGCGTCCTGAACAAAACACTCGACTAAATGCACGTGGAGTTTTAGTTGCTAAATTGCTAAATCCACCAACAGGTAGAGCGAACGGCTGTATTTGTTGAACTGATCAGAAAATGCACATGCTTTTAGCTCCATTCGGCTGCTGCGTTGGAGGGTTCTCTCTATGAGTTATGCTTACGAGAAAGCACAGCAGGCTTGAGAAGCACTCTGTACCTCAGGTTAATGTTCTCTATTAATGGACATGGGGGAGCTGATGGGCAGGACGCCATTAATTAGCTTCTGGTCCATTTCTCACTCAGACTGGTTGCCTGAAATCATTCATCCTCTCTCTATCCAGCTATCTCTCATGTCTGTTTCTCCCGCTCACCTAAACACACAAAAACACATCTGAAAACACTCCAGGAGCTCACAAATAAAGGTAATGCAATGTTCTTCCCCCCCTCTTCATTCCACATTTGTGTTATTGTGGAATAAGGTGTTATACACTCCACCGTGGTGCCGGGCTCTCTCCGGGCCAATTAAAAAGATGGATTCTCAAGAGCCTGAGAGGAATAGAGCCGAGTCTCTCCCATTGTGTCCTCAAGTCCTCTCAATGGGCTCTTCAGCCCGACTGTTACATCCTCAGTAACCTTCTTCTTCTTCATAAATTATGTTCTAATTCTTCAATTAAAATACAGCCTTTTCCTCAAGCAAAGTTTCATATTATGTACAAGTAAAGTCTCTTTTAGTGAAACCAGAATGCCTGTTTAAGTTTGCAGGAAGCAAAGGAAAAAAATGTGGACCAAACATGGGAATGACCGTAAAGGCTGGAAAAGCTGCACCCACTAAAATGAACCATTGTGCAGATTAGAAAAAGCCTTGCTGGTTAAAACGAATTACTGTAAATCTGAGAAAAGCTGCGCATCTAAAATTGTGAAATTACCATAAATTGTAGAACTGCAGCATGAATGATTTACCGTAATTATAGGATGATTTATATTGAAATTTTACAACCAGATGAAACTTTGTTTGGTTCTAGAACTGAACCGTGCTTCACCGTTTGATGATCTGTAGAATAGAGATTTGGTTTTGTATATTTACAAAAAAAAAAAAGATCAGAAAGGAGAAATAACAAGAATAAACAAGAAATTATGGCTAAAAACATCTATTTTTTTAATTGTTTAAATAATACTGAGCTGGTCATAAAATTAGAATATCATGAAAAAGTTGATTTATTTCAGTAATTCCATTCAAAAAGTGGAACTTTTATATTATATTCACTCATTACACACAGACTGGAATTTTGATTGGAAATAATGAAATAAATCACTTTTTTCATGATCTTCTAATTTTATAACCAGCACTTGTATGTTTAAGGTAAACACTCTATGTTTTTGGGTAAATATAAATATGGGTGTAAATGATGAAACTTTCACAATAGGGACTTTTATTGATCATATTTCCATGCAGTCCATGAGTGTCTATAGATGGCAGTAAGCACCACACACTCAGTTGGTACTGAAGGGGAAACAACTGACTTATTTCAGCTCTGATCATTAAGTCAAACATATTGTGCATATCTGATTCAGCCTGTGTTTAAAAAAAAAACAACCACTGAAAGATTTTGATGGGTTTTTGCAGGGAGCAGATTTTCCGTCAGTCAACAGAGCTGGTGTGCAGAGCTTATGGAGAGGTTCACGCTGCTCTGAACAGCCCTGCTAACACCTACAAAGACCCAGAAAACCTGGTACCCAGATCACCCCAGCAGGTCCAGACTCTGCTGTCCTGAAACTCCTAACTCTACCTGACTGTGCAGTCAAATATTTAAAGAGACGTGTCATTTGTACAGCATATTAACACCAATGTAAATAGAAGTAGTTGTTTGGATTCAGTTTTGGGAAATGTGGGGCGTGTTGACCTCAGAAATGCTCACATGTAAATAAATAATCATATATATGCTACTTTTGTTTATATGGTGCTGGCATTTTGTGTTACTGTTTTCTGTTGTGGAAACAAATCTGTATGAAATGACATTTTGAACATTAAACAAAAGGAAAAAAGAATGATGGCGCTCGTCTTGTTTTTCACACAAAAGTGGTCAGGGAAAAATTCAGCAGCAGCGCCAACGAGAAACCTCATCGTGTTTATTTTAATATCATCTTGTTTGAGTTGTGGGAATAAATGGAAAAATTCTCACCCTTCAGAGTTGGGTTATTTTTAAGTTATGTAACTTAATAAAGACTGAGTTATGACTGAAAGTATGAGGTTAAGTTTGGGTGCAACTCAGACATTTATACACAGTTTGGGACAAAAGGGCAAAAAGGGTTTTCACTTTTTGAACAACATTCTGTTTTAACAAACTAACGAAGTACTTTTTTTTGTTTTTTATGTTTACCTTCAACTTGAAAGGAGACGCCACTTTCCTCGTCTCATCACTACGGCTGAGCTCTGCTAACAAACAATAACTGAGCTCTACCTGGTATTTCATGCATAGAAACAGTGTTTTAACACGTCCTCTTATAAACACTGAAAAATATGATGTAAATGACTGACAAAATGTGCAATAAATAATACAGAACTAATGAGTTTTACTCACTGATGAGTTGTGAGTGGCAGCCTTCTTGAATTCTGAAGACGTCAATACATCTTTGATGTTCTCGGGGGGCAACCTAAAATGCTGTGGAGGGCCACATTTGGCCCGCGGGCCTTTAGTTTGACACATGCTTTTAAATGATTTATGTTGTTGAGCCTCAAAGGTCTTCAGAAGTCTTATTAAAATTCAAAACATGTTAATTATGGGTTTAGCGGTTTATTGTATTTATGTGGATTTGTTTATACATAATTACATCACTTTATGCAACTTGCTTTTCTTTTTTGTTTGCTTCAGGAAAACCAAAGCAGCAAAGTTCATTTCATGTAAATCTGTCAACAGAAACCTAGCTGACATCTTTATGTAATATCAGTGTAAAAATCCCACCCAGATCATCTGGCATCACCTCCAATAAAACACCAGTCAGGCTGTAAAGAAAAAAGACTGTTGTGGTGGTTTCTGTTCTGAGAGGCAACACTTTTATTTCTGTTATCTGACATCAAGGTTCATGGCAGCCAGCCTGATCTTGGCAGCACTGCCAGCACAGAGTCCCAGGATTTCCCCAGCGCACCGGATGTTACTCGGATATCATTGGCCGGGACATCGAGTACTGGGAATAAATGGAATACCACAAAGTTCAGCATCTGGACGGCGTTGTTAAATCCTTTAAATAGTCCGTCTCCCTTTTTTCCACGTCTGCTTGGCTGGACACAAACCCTCAGGTCGAAGTGTTTAACTCTGCAGTTTTATAAAAAGTGGGGTTGATGTTTGGGAAGTAGGATTATTAAGAATAGACTTTATGAATAGTAAGAGTGCAGCGTTCAGCATGTGGGAGCCTTGTCCTCCCAGTCATTGTGTTAATGAGTTGGCAGATGTGAGGTGTGATGGAGTCACCACTTAAAGGCAGGTAGTAGTGAGCACAGCAGCAAACATTCATCCCATCATCCGCTCCATAAGACACCAGTTACCAGGCGTTTGCCTGCTGGAGCATGAAACCAGCAGGAATCTGGGCTAAAGGATAATACCAGCATTATTCTGTTTTTTTTCTTACACTTTAGTGATAAATGTCAAACCTTTGATTTCAGCTTGAGTTTCAACTTCTTATACTCAACAGAAAATGTAAAAAAAAGAAAATAAAAATCACAAATTTTTTATGAAAGTTCAGAAATATAATTAGTATTTTGCATGTAAATTTTATGTATTCATTTATATTTTTATTGCAATTCAGCAAACATGGTGCTAATTAGCTAATATCAAAAGGGTTAGCTCATTTAGAATGATTTTAGCTTTGTTACTTCTATTCTTTTGTATATTCAACTTTAATTACAAACAAATACACATATATTGAAATACAGTATATGCATATATATACACATTCATACATACAGTTTCTTCAATTTCTTGAAATACTTTTTTTTTTAAAGTAGACATATCCTGCTTTTAAACCCTTCTTTTTCACATTTAAATCTTTCAGTTGGGGTCTTTATAAAGTTCCTACTTTACCAGCTCCTCTTTTCTGCTGTGTCCTAAAGCAGCTTGTTTTATTATTATTATTAATAATAATAATAATAATAATAATAATAATAATAATGAATTTAATTTGTACTGCACTTTTCATTAACAAAAATCTCAAAGTGCTACAAAAAAAAGTTTTGTTACTGTTCCTTTAAGACTCTTCTAGCCCCGCCCCCTCCTGCTTCATGGCCGGTCCACTCCAGGGGTTTAGCATTTTCTAGCAGTGCAGAGGTATTTTATTTACAATTTACTTAAAAGGTGTCAACAACAGAAGATTTGTCCATCCAGCCAGAGTCTGACCCAGAACCAGAGGAGAATTAATATGAGGAAATTGTAGTCAGTAAGTTCAAACATTATTTGGTAATTTTGTCGCAGATTATTTGACGTAATAGTTTAGAAAATGTCATACAAAATAAAGAAAACTGAACGAGCTGAAACAGAATATAAAGAGAAACTAAATTAAACGTTTCTACACACCCAAAATGTATTTAACAGCTAAAAAAGTGAATTTTGCAGGACATGTCTCCTTTAAATTTGCTTCAGCATGCTTGTTCAATGTTTGTTCTTATGCTACATTTAGTTTTTAGCTAGCAAGAGTCAACATTCGCACTTTTTTCATTTTTATTTACAGAAAATGCAATCTTTTTTTTGTTATTTATAACAGAGAAGAGAGTTTTAGTGCATTCATGGCCATTAAGACAATTCTAAGAAGTCCTTGTAAAAGTAAAAGCTGAGAAGTAAAAATGTTCAGACAGGAGATCTAAGCTTTAAGACGGGCCGAAGTCTCGTCAGCACCGGCACATTTCTCTCAGTGACTCCACATTTCAGGGAAAAACGGCCTCTTCTTTGAAGCTCTAATCTTTTCACACAGATAGCCGCCCCCATCCAAGAGGAAGTTGTTAGGAAATCAATTACGAAATGATGGACTTTGTAACACTAAACTTCCAAGTAAGCACGGCGGTGTTCAGGGTGTTAATGTATTATCTGTTTTGATGGGGCTCCGTGTTTCACACTCTGTCCTGCACAACTGCCTCAGGCCCTGCTGTTCAGCCAAACTCCCAACACAAAGCTTTTTTTTTTTGTAAAAGAGGGAGTTTTACTCCTAAAAATCTAATTACAACTCCTAATCGGTACTTGGCAAAGCCCATGTTTCTGTAATTCATCATACCATCCCAATTTTTAGCTTGACCCGGTCCTCCCACTCTCCCCTCTGCTGCTTTACCTCTCTGATTAAACCCATTAGAATAAAAAAATATTCGTTACATAACATTTTTCTCCGTGCAGTTCGCCCAAAGCTGCTTGGAGCGCAGAATACGATCATTCCCTCTCATTATGAAGCCGAGATGCCTCCTGTTTCGTATCAGTGCCTCGTAATTATTTCTCTGCATCTCTTTTGTTATTTCGAGAGGTTACCTTATGTCAAACCTCTCTCTTTTCAGAGGCCATTATGTAATTTGTCTATTAGTGCAGGAGAGAGAGTGCTGACCTGAAACAGGAGTGCTCGTTAATTAATTTGCGTCTCTGATTGTCTGCCCCCCCTCGGTCACCCCAATCAGCCTTTCATTCACTCCACTCCGCATAAAGCAGCCTCTGAGGCTTCAAAGCAGCCTCTGAAAGTCACCGTTTGCCACTTGTGATTTTGACACATAAGACACGGTTATTAATGCACGCCCATCTGGCCGTGCTATCGACAGGGCCTACACCCCGGCTGACCAGATGCACGTCCAGGTGGCCTGATAAACAAAACATATCGGAGTCGCTAACAGCTCAGTGTTTGGATAGTTGTGGGATGAGTGGAGAGCCCGGCGCTGACTGGCTCTTTCTGGCCAGCGATTTATCCAATGGTGGAGCCGCTTTTTGCCCTCGCGCTGTTAGGAAAAAAAAGGGTTGGACCCCCCGATGGTGCCCCAGAATGCTTGTACAGTATTGCGTGTGGCTGTTATATTTCATTGTGTAAGCTTTTCTTCCCAGCAGAAGCATGTTTGCTCTTGCTGGTATGAAACACTTTGTACCGAGCACTGGACTGAGAGACGTCCAAAATCTGCCTCCACGCTCCAGATTTTTTTATTGTGTTGTTGAAAAATCTCCTTGCTGTTTGAGGATAATTATCCAGAATTATAAATTGATTAAAAAAAAGAAATCGGTTCAACGGGTTTGCCACCTCCAGACCATGCTCAGAAACTTGCGAGACAGTCAGACCCGTTCACAGTCACAGACTAGAGGACAAGAACATGCAGCAAATCTACATGACTAATGTCTCTCTGAGTAATCCAATATTCTGTCAATCATTACTCACACAGGGAACAGTGTCTTTGCTCTCGCTGGCCCGCCATCGGCCTTGTTTCGGCCGTCTTCAGAGCCGTCTCGTGACTTCGACCGTGTGTGTTTCTGTGAGTGTTCAAGTGTTCTGCAGACAGGGGTTGATGTAGTCACCAAAGTCACGACTGCGGACCCAGTTACCCCACCTCTTCGTTCGATGCAAGGGCTGCTTGATTCTGATCCAGTTGAGTTCTGAGAAAGCAGCGGGTCACGGTTCAAGCTGGCCACATTGCTTCCAGACGAAGTCATAAACTGTGGCAGATAATCCGCTAAAAGTAGCACTGAAGTCATTGAAAATAGACTTTCTGTCCCAAAACAGTCAAGCTGATGATGAGATCACAGAGCTGGCAGAGCCACTGTTGCCCTTGGCAGACTCGAACATTGGCTTCAGTCAAATAGAAAGATTTGCCTCAGAACAAATATTGCTGAGTACAGGACTGTCCTGTTCCCAACCCCTCTCTATAGAAGTGAAAACTGAACAAACAATTACCACAAACTGGACAAGACACACGTCTCTGTTGTTCTGGAGCTCTTCAGGGTTCATAGAAGGTCAACTTTTCTGGGTAGCATTTGATCAGAGTGATGTTCTGTTCTTTGAGGAGCTAGCGAAAGCTGTAGCATAACAAATTAACAAAGATGTACCTCGCGGATCGGACTTTTCATCGTAACTCAGAGAAGAAAGATCCATCGTTAATGACTACGGCTCAGTCCATCAGAACCTGAAGCATCTACGTATATCTCATATATCATTGTTGTTTCTCTGCTTTTATGAATTCTTAAAAGAAACTGTTGCAAAAAGAAAAATCTTGGTCCTTAAACTGACTAAGCATGTTTATCTTCTGCAGTCTCAGAGTGCTTGTTGACAGACGTTTGAGCTCCAATTAGTGATCCTCTGTTGCATATCTTCTTTTTCTTTCAAAAATCAATATAACCTTTAAAATATCTCCATCCACACTGTGGAAACTTCTGCTCAGGCAGCACCTGAGGCCGGAGAGGTGCGGGACGTAGTGAATCCGTCACAGAATAACTCGAAGCAACAGTCCCACGCTCACCTTTCCCCTAATAGCCCTTCACCTTTTCGAAGCACGTGAAGCCAGCCTGTGTGTTGACTCCCTGCAGTGTGTGCTCAAACACTCTCACACACTCGGGAGAGCTTAGCCGGCGAGAGAATCGCAGCGGCGCGTGCAAACACAGGAGCATTATGTTGAATCTTTTCCCCCTGACGGCGGATAGCGAGCAGAGTAGCAGGAAAGTGGTGCTGTCCTCTCTCAGAAACGATAAGAACTTAGTGTAACATTTAGGGTTTTTAACTTTGGCTGCTGGTCAGGGTTTCTGAGTCACCGCTCTTCCCACTGCTGAGACTTTAGAACTCATATTCACACCTTTTAATGCGCTGACAGCATCAAGCTATTGGCCTCGGCACACGAACGCTGGCGATCATGTAGAGTTCTCTGTGGGTTCAGCTTTTAACAGAGGGGCAAGAGGAGTTTCCCTCCTTTTTTTGGACAAGGCTACGTATTTAATCCCAGGCTTTTCCTGATTTCAACCTTTAATAGACTGTGTTGAATCACGTTAAACTAAGCTGTTTTCCTCACAGGTCGAGCTGCTTTTTTTTTTCTGAGAAAAATGAACACAATTGAAATTGAAGAAGGAAAAGCTACCCGTGATTGCACAAGGGATGAAGAAACGTGTGTGAATGTGTGTCAGCGGAGAGCCACTCCTTCTCATTGTCGTGTCTGAATGAGTAGGATCCTGATAGAAAATATGAGTCACTTACAACTCAAAACAATAATATTTAGCACGAGCAAGGAAACTTACTGCAGTCTGCAGAAGAAGGTAGATTGGTGATTAGTGGCTTTTATTTTTATTTTATTTTTATTTTAACACAGACTTGGGAGGGGCCCTGACATCATTAATCCATTCCAGCCCACACAGATTCTACACGGGGAGGTCCCCCGGCTGGAAACTGGGCAGGAGAGGAGCAGAACCAGAACGATCCAGATCAGCCGCACTGAGTCTTTTGCCCTCCTGTTCGTCATATGGGTGTGACTGGGATCTGGGCTGGTATTGCCCCGTTTCAGGGGGGAAAAAAAGGAGTGTTTTCTCCAACTGCAGGCTGACTTTTGCAGAGTCGTTTTTCATACTCCACGCTCTGACTGATGTCAAGTACTAACTACTGATTACTATTTGTCTGAACATCACTTCAAACAGAAACAGATTATCCCTGTGAAGAATAGAGGGGGAAAAGAGAAAGTTATGAAAAATGTTTTGTCATGTTTACTAGCAGAAATAAAGTACCGGTAAATGTTTTTAAAGGGATCCACAATTACTTGATTAGACTTTAGTTAATAAATGTTTATTTTAACTGTAAAATAAAGAGTGTTGGCTGTTTAGTTTTTATACCTTTTTTAAAAATATATTGTCACACAGACGGAGCCATTTTATTGACACCGCAAAGCATACCTGGTAAATGATGATGTATAGGTCAGCTTTATCCATCATGAAAGTGAATCAATATCAGCTCTGTTAAATGAAACCAGAGCGTATAGACAGAGAGGAGAATATAGAAATGTATACAGATGGAGGACAACAGAACTGCTTCGTGGATGGAGAATCTCAGCTTAGCCTATTTTGTGGCTCTGGACACATTTTATTAGTGAGCCGAGGAACAGAAAGGGTTCTTTTGATTGTAAGGGTTGCAGACCCCTGACCTAGTCTATGCCATCATTTACCCGGTATGCTTTGCGGTGCAATAAAATGACTCCGTTCGTGTGACTATATATTTTTAATGTATAAAAGCTAAACAGCCGACAATATTTTACAGCCTTTTTGCAGTTAAAATAAATGTTTATCAAATAGAGTCTAACCGTGAGTCCCTTTTAAACTCATTGAACCTTTACAACCTGTTGATTTAACCTCTCCTGAGCCTGGGAGAGAGAGGGGTGGGTGGGGGTATCAGCTGTTTCATTGTATCAGCTTTTCTGTGGTAATTGTTCACTTCAAGTGGTAGAAATATACGTGTTTGACTTTTTTTTTTTTTTGGTGAAACTCATTTCTAAAAAACGGGAACAAAAACTGAATCGTTCTATTTTTGGAAAACAGAAAAACTATTTATTTTTCCCAGGTCGTGAAAGATCCACACACACAAATCTGAGTAATCATTCAAATTTACAAATGTGCCCGTGAATCACGGCCGCGTTGAGGTTGAAGCTCATGTTTGGTGGTGTTGACTCAGAAAGTGAATCACGGAACCTGCAGAGGGTCCAGACCATCGGAGCAGCTGTCCCAACAAGCCGGGTGCAGGAGGCCGGGTCCAGAACGGGCCGTGTTTTCACGACAGGGGGGGGGGGGGGTCACTTTCGAGTCATGGCAGAAAATCAAATCCACTCAAAGAAAACAAGCTCTGGTATTTCACCTGAGTGCACAGGAGCAGAGCGAGGCTGTTATTATTGTACCACTGACTTGGTGGGTGAACCTTCTCCAGCTATTTCCTCCCATTCATGCTTCCAAAGGTCTTGACTTTCTCTTAAATGATATCTTGGCTCCACTGTACCATTTTCTCCATTTTGATCCACAAGAGGGAAGTTGTGATTGACCTGGAGTAGGAAGTCACATTAAGAAGTTAGATACAATGAAAAAATGACAGCTCAAGTGAACATTTCCTCTTGGATTTTTAAAGATCTGTGAAGCACTCATATTAGCTTTGTCTCTGTGTGTTAGCAAAATATTTTATGAATCATTATGTATTTTTCAGGCACATACTTTCAATTCTACACCAGACGTGTCAAGTGACTAAGTACAAATACTTTGTTACTTAAGTATAAATTTTGGTTATTTATACTTTAGTGGAGTAATTATTTTTCAGCCTACTTTTTACTTCCTTACATTTTAATTCAATTATCTGTACTTTCTACTCCTTACTTTTTAAAAATGCAAAAAGCATTTCATTTCTATTTAACTTTGACTTGTTTTAAATCCATCTTTTCATTGTTCAGAAATAAATAAATCAATAGAAATCTATCCAGATACATGGAGCCATTGGATAGAGCTGATATTTCTACTTCCAAAAAAGTATTTTAAACCCTAGTATCTATACTTCTACTTAAGTAATGAATGGGAATACTTTTGACACCTCTGTATACCACAATCAAGTAACTATATTACTTTCAATTGTTTTGGAAAAGCTGTAAAGCATAAATGTAAATAAACACCTTGAAATTGGCCTCTGTCTCTTTAAAAGCCTCTTACCATTTCTGACACTCCCACTTCAGCACGTCTCTACAACAGTGCTTTAGGAAAGGGGTGTTCTGTGGGGCTGGAGCTCGGCTGCAGACTAAGCTCCAGGGAGGGGCTTTGTGTAAATATGCGGAGCTTTGTACCAGCAAGTGTTTAGGCTGCTCCACACCACAGGAGATTCAAGGGTTTCTCAAACATGAATGAGTCAAAGCAACACAAATGTATTTTGTTTATATTCTTGTTTATTATTATTAATATGAATTTTTGCTTGAAAAAGGAGTTAAAGTTTTATTTAATTAATTGAAGATTAATATGGTTTGAATTTATTTTTTTGAAAAAAGGGCAGATATATGTTTTTTCTGCTGCCTTTCATTTAAATATATTTGTGATATGCAATATGTACATAGAATTAATGTTTTTAAAAATGAAATGAATAAACTTTATTTTATTTTGAAATTATATTATAACATTATATAAAGCTCAAAAAATTAGATTTTGCATAAAACACCCCCACCGCCACCTCCCTTTAAGTTTATGGAGTTAAATTCCTGTCATATTGTTGCACACAAGTTATACGTTTTAGACACTGTCCTCAAATGTTGTTCAGACAAATAAAAGCAGGTGTCACACTAATAAAACATGTTTCACACAAATCCAATAAGTTTCACACGAATGAACGTCCAACATTTGAGGACAGTTTGTGAAACATGTTTAATTTCTGTGCAACGTTTTGGCAGGAATTTAACTTCATATAATTTCATCTCAGTTTATTGCTTAAGCAAATAAAATTAAAATCCCCGTCAATAGTGAACAAATGATAAAAACAAAGTTCAGAAGTTGCAACAAAAAAGGTATTTTAAAGGTATGAAGTGTGGTTGTTGTGGAGACGGTGTTTGATCTTTGCTTTGAGTATGTGGGTATATGTGGGTGGCCCAAATAATGTGAGTCAGTTGATAAAAGACCACTCACTTAGCGTCCCCTGTCACGATACAAGAGAGTATAAACTGTTTTTCTCTTCTTCCCCAAGGAGAGGCCATATGGTTGAGCCTTCTTTCAGCTGGTGAAACCCTCGATCCCCGCCGTCCGAACTGGTTTTTCTCCAGGTTCGGCTGAGAAAATGAACAAACAGTGAGTCAGAGGTCGACATATGTTGCAAAGATAGACAAGACAGATAACAGTCATATAGAATTCTATATTTGGATTTTTCTGCTTATTCTAAGTATCCATTTAAATGTTTGTTTTAAAAAAAAAAAGCTTGATGAGGAGTCACTTTAAAACTGTGCAGATCAATTTACCTGTGTGAAAAAAAAAAAAGCTTTTGTGCACTGTTAAGCACACAAATTACTATGAAATCCTGTGCTGTAGTGTCTTTTTATGAAGATAAAAGGCATTTAAATATTAAAATTACACAAACAAGGTTAGTGCGTCATGTTTGGGGAATCTATTTAATAAAGATTTTATTCACAGAACACACAAACCGAAACTTCAGTCAGGTTTAATAAGTTGTTTAAAAAAGTGTTAAAATGTCAGTCAAACTTTTCAGAGTCAATTTAACTCCCCCTAGTGTTATTTTTAACACTTTCTGAATAAACTGACATCCAGTGTTGGTGTTAATTTACAGTGTTGATTTCATCAGTGTTGTCTCAACACTGGACAGTGTTAAATAAGCTCTGCCCACTGCTAAGCCTTATATAACACTTAACAGTGTTGTTATATAACACCATGCAGTGTTGAAAGAAGTATTCTGAAACCCTCTTTCACCTCATGTCAGACAGACCAGTGTTTTCCATAGACTTAAATAACACTAGACTGAGCACCGCCCATACCCTACACTGGTAGCGTCTGTGACAGCATGGAGGAGC
>JARVGW010000624.1:19567837-19585889 GCA_031762495.1 Anablepsoides rubrolineatus | reverse complement strand
TAGCCATTAGCTTCACCAGCCGATCACACGGTCACGTGGTTTTTGCGCACTCCAGCTGTTCTATATAAACTCCTTGGTGTTTTCACAGCAAGGAATGCTGGGTAATCTTGTAGAAATTATGTTTTTGCATGTTTATGACTGTTAAAGAAGTTCATGAGAAAATTAGTTGTTTTAGTTCAGGTTTATCAGTTGATCAAGTTTAAGTTTGTGTTATTGGCCATAAATCGACACCATGAGTGAGAGGTAGTTCCTGGTGTGTGAAGGTCGACTCCTTTACACGTATCCAGAATTTACTGTGTAATGTTAATGCAACACTGATAAGAGTTGATTAAAGTGTTAAACTTACACTTTTAAATTTGCTGTGTAATGACACCTCATAGTGTCTGTTTTACACCCCTCTAAAGTAAATAATTAACACAGCAGAGTGTCAAATTAACACTCATAGGAGGTATATGAACCTCCAGTGTTAACTATCAATAGCTCAATGCAGTGTTGAAAAGCCTGAATCAGAGTTGATTCATCACCACAGTGGAGTACCTTAATAACTGCTTAGAATCATAATTATTTTCATCAGTTATTTGACTTGAAGTGTTAAGTTTTATTAACACTGTTCAGTGTTAGTCAGTGTTCATTTTTAACTCTGTTTACAGTAAAATTGTGTTCTGAAAATTAAACACTAAGAAAAGCGTTAAATTCAGTGTTAAATTTACCTCTTTAAGTGTTGATTTAACACTGCAAAATTTACTGTGATGGATTAAATAAGTATGGAACATTCCTTCATTCAAACATTTCTTCTGGTGGAAGAGTTGATAAAAATATCTCTAAACTTCACTTAATCTGGTCAAATATAACAAACCCTTCCACAGCTTCAAATGAGTTTGCTTCACTAAAAGAATTTGAAGTAAAATCGAACATGTCACAAGGCTTATCAACCTCTCCTCAGAGAAAAATGTGTGGCTCTAATGAGCTCAGGGAGTCAGAACAAAAAAAAGAAAAAGCCACGGCCTTCCACCTGCTTACTGGCACCGTCGCCCCTGGGAGCAGGTTTGGATTACATCTCGCCTAAAGCTCTGCGGCCCCGTGAGACGCGAGGCCACGGAAAGCCTTGTCCAGACTTGCCGGCGTACAGTAAACCCTGAATCCCACCCTACGAGTCGGGCCTGTTTTTCCTCCGTCTCGCCCGCAGCCTTGTGTGGGATAATTAACAAACTTTCGGGGATGAGCGTACCGCTGGATTAAATGTAACACCTGAGCCTCTGCGGTGCGGCGTGGAGCTCCTGCGCTCGTTGGTCATGCGTGAAACCGGTTCAACGTCTGTTTTTACACCTGTTTATCACCACCTTACTTTAAATCTGTCACTTTGCATTTGTCAGGTAGATATATACAGTCGGATGATGATTAGAAATAAGTAGATAGATGCTAATTGCTTCTGAGTCAGTCATGAATCATAGAAAAAAACACAAGAAATGCATTCATTTGATTAGGATAGTTTTTGGTTGAATAAATGTTGAACTATTTGTTTCTCAGACTGAATCAAAATCCTAAAAACCAAAACCACTTGAGTCGTTTTTGTGCCTTTACAAGGAATCAACCTTAATTCATCTATAGAATAACACTGTCCTGTTCTGTGATTGTGTCCACCAACAAAAGACCAGATATTCCTGTAATCCATGATTCTGTGGGAACTGATAACGTCTGGTTGTTAGAGGCCCGCGAATCCAAAGGTGTGAGGCACTGGTGAACATTCCTGACAAATCTGTTGCACAGCTCATTCTGGCCTGGCTGAATTTCCACACCAGCCTCGTGGGCATCAGCTGGGAAAACATGCAGAGGCTGAACACAAATCAGGGCCGCACAACCTGAAAATGTAACTATCCACTTTTTATTTTCACAAGTTGAAAAGCTGACATGTATTTATCCTTTACTTAAAATGTTGACAAGTTCACTACATTTGGCCTTAAAGTGCCTGTGACATGCCTATCAAATACAAAAAGTCAAAGAAAACACAATTTATATAAAAAACCTTGCATAAAACATGTGATTTTACTAATTTTATCAAATAAATGGCAGATTTTCTTTTAATCTTGGCCAAAGTGAAACAGAAAGTGACATCAGAAAGAGAACTATGGGATAACTCTTGTCCCAGCAGGAATTTGATTTTATTTGCTCAGATTGAATCTGAATGTGCAAAATTTGAAATTGAATGCATTGGTTTGAAAATAAATTTCACTAAATTTAAACATAAATTAATGATTTGAAACTGAATTTAAAGTTTTGAATTTGAATTAATTTGCTTTGAAACTGTATTTTGTTTATTAAAAATTCAGTTTGACTATTTTCACTTTGAGTTCCATAATTCAGATTTTTGTGCCACACATCCTGGTCCTTGAGAAAGCCAGCCAGAGTAATCAAACCCAGATCCACAGATGTTTCACTTTGGTGAAGTTTCCCTTCTGTAATGTAACAGAGTTGATGTAATCCACCGTAAAAGTGATAAAAACCAAGTTATTTTATTGCAGTGATTAATTTGACCTATATGTAGAAAATGTTACATTTACATCCCATCATAGATCACCTGATCAGATGCTGCTGCTGACTGATCCATGATGAATGCTAATGCCAGCCTATCCATGCTAGTCGCTAACCTCTCAAATGCTAATGCCAGCTTATCCATACTAGTCGCTAGCCTCTCAAATGCTAATGCCAGCTTATCCATACTAGTCGCTAGCCTCTCAAATGCTAATGCCAGCTTATCCATACTAGTCGCTAGCCTCTCAAATGCTAATGCCAGCTTATCCATGCTAGATGCTAGCCTCTCAAATGCTAACGCCAGTCTATCCATGCTAGATGCTAGCCTCTAATGCTAGTACAAATGAAAAGTCTCCTCATTTGCCAACACCGGCCTCTCAGCGGTGCTGGCCTATCATTAATTAGATCAATAGGTGGTTTAGGAATAGATATAGCCTCCTGCTACAAGGATGAAGCAACTGTTGGTTGTGCAATAGTCCTAATTTTGGCCCTTATGCCATAGTTAACTAGTTGGCCTAAAATATTGACTAGTTAACTTGAAACACCTAACGTAACCATTAGTTGACCAGCAGAAGTCTTGTTGGCCTTTATCTCATAACATCCAACAAGCCCGTTAGTTGAAGTTTTGTTGGCGTATGGCGGCGTCTCTCAGATCTCCTCTGCTTTGATACGCGTCTCATGTTGCGAGCAGGTTGCATGCGGCCGTGTGAAAGCCTCTGTGAGAGAGAGGAAAACAAAAACACACATCTCTCGCCCACTTCATTCAGAGTCGGCTTCAGGACGAGTCTGTTTTCAATCGAGCCCGCGGGAGAGTTTTTGGAGCCGGAGAGCCCAGGTGCTGACAGACCTCCCTCCGAGCGGAGCAGGCTCTGCGGGGCCGTGCTGCGCAGGCCTGGCTGGGCCCTGCTGGACGGCTGAGCGCAGGTTGCCCAGCAGGCTGTATTGTCTCAGCCTTCAGCCAGGGATGATAGATGGAGCTGGAAGTGCTCCCAGTGAGGGGGTGAACACGTGTGGCAAGCCGCGGCAGGTGGTGAGCGCTGACTTGACAGCAATTAAATGTACAAATCTTTGATTAAGCTCGGGGGAAGGCAGTCATTAGCAACACTGAATTGGCTCTTGCACACATGCACAGCCTCTACTTCCCTTGAAATGCACACGCTTACACACACAGGAGCACATTTTTCATCTCAGCACTAACACTAACGAATGAGTGGGCTTCTTGTGACTAATACAATATTCAAATTAGGCTTATCATTCAATTTCCAGTGGGGGAAAAAAACTTTAATGTGTCAATATTGTTACTGAATTTTATTTTAAAAAATGACACAGATGTTGGAACTTTGCACCATTGTTGTATTTGAGTGTTGCTCAAGGAAAACTTTCTTTAAAACTGGAAAAAAACCAACCAGACAGAAGTGTGTATGGAGGGGGGCTGCAGCATCCTGCCATCATATCCTGAGTTGATATTTTCCAAAACCGATATTGCATAATGTTGCTACTTTTCAAAGTATAACACTCCTAAGACCGGTTGTAAATGGCATGAAGCTTGTAGGAGGTTCTTAAAGAGACAGAGGACATTTTCACTCAAACGGCTATGATGCAAAGTTAAATTAATATTTGATTTATACAAATACGCAGCATTTTCATAACAACTGAAGCTGACAGTTACTTTATTATGGTATAGAATTGATCTACAGTATATGCCTGAGAAACACATAGTACTGACCCTAAGTGGGTTTAGACTAAAGTTGCAGTTTGTGGAATACATTTGGACAGATTTAAATGCAACATTTTGTTGTATTTTCTGTATATTTTAACACTAAATTTTATATTTGATTTGACTTGAATTTGACCCGCAACATAATAGGAGGGTTAAACATATAAACATCATTTTAATAACAACTGAAGGTGACATAGTTACATTATAATAGCATAGAATTTAAATATATGCCTGAGAAACACATCATATTACCCCTCTAAAGTCGATCGGTTTACATGCAAAGTCTATGGTGGACGCACGTCCAGGGGTCTCACGGCACGTCTAGAGCGTTTAGCATGGCGCAGTGTGAAGCGGTGCTGTTTGAGCGTTGACGTGCATGCGGCGCATACAAAGCAGCCTACACTCGAGTTGCTTGATGCGCCGCGTCAACCAATCAGAGAGCATCGTTTTTCCACGTGACGGTTTCCTGAATGTTGCCCACTAACCTGAAACAGACTGACAGGAGCTCTTTATCTGAAATTGTCCGTCTACAGTTGGTGTTCTGGCTGGAGATATCAGCACCGGTCAGCAGACCGTTAAACTGACCGCGGTGTAAAACTGAGCTCGGAACAAAAGCAGTTTGTCAGCTTGCAGCTCCTGGAGTGAATCTTCTGAAGTTTTAGATGCTCAAAACGCATTTGATGCACAGCAAAAACGGGAGTGGTAAAATTTCAGTGTTAAACTTTTGGGGTGATGATTTAACTCCCCCTAGTGTTATTTGAACACTTTCTGAATAAACTGACACCCATTGTTTGTGTTAATTCAGTGTTGATTTCCTCAGTGGTGTTTCAACACTGGACAGTGTTAAATAAGCTCCGCCCACTGTTAAGTCTTATATAACACTTAGCCGTGTTGTTATATAACACCATGCAGTGTTGAAAGTCTGAAAAGCCCCACCCTCTTCCACTAAATAAAATTAGATATGCAGGTTTATAAGTTGAGCACACTTTAAAGTATTACTTTTCTTAAAAGTGTAAATTGTTTGAAGATTCCCATGAGTCCCAGACCAGTGACAGTTTTTGTCCTTGCTGGCAGATGACTCATCACAGATAAAGGGTAATGTGTCCTTTTCCCCTGGAAATTAATGCATGAGATCACGTTTCTCTTTTCTATGTATTCAGTTCCTCTCTTTACCAGGAACCTTGTACATTCACACATGGTTCTCCCGCAGTGAGGACTTTACATACAGTGTGTCACACACCTAACAAGGCCCTTTAGAGTTGCCAGTGTCCTCCTGCGGGACGTGGAGGTAGTGCTAATTGCTACCTTCCTCCCACAGCTCACTAACGAGCACGAGGTCATCCCTCGCACCCGGACTGCTCAACATCTCACCGTCTATATCCCATAATACCATCGTCTAGGAAACAAAGAATTTTTAAGTTCTGCGCACCTGTCAAACCTCCAGTGAGTTCAGTCAGTCAGCGCTCAGATGTCACGCAGGATCATCTGAGATCCATCACAGCTAAGAGCAAGCTGCTGCTGAACATAAAGTGGAAATGCCCAACTGAAACATATAGGAGTTGTTTCAGTTTGTAAGAAACAAAACCAGCCCATTAACAATTTATTCGACTTTTTCTTATTTGTGTTTCATAGACTCGTTGATTGTGCTGCTCTGCTCCTTTGGCAGTAGCCATGGAGACGTGAAGGTACTACCTTCTCGCCGGAGCCAAGAGATGCTGCAGCAACATCCCATTGGGCCGAATCCCTCCTCAGAACGGTTCTCTTCGATGAGCTAACCAGACTAGGATTTAAAACTAGAGTAGCATTTCAGATTTTAGACAATTGCATAACCGCTAATCTGCAAAGCTTACCGACCTGTACTTACCCTCACTGACAGGGTAATTACCCATACCATGTATTGTATTATAATAGCAATTAATTGACTGTAATTATATTTGAATCTGGATGTGAATTGGATTTATGATTTATGATTTTTTTCTTCTGTACAGTGCCCTGAGATGACTTTGTTGTGAATTGGCACTAAGCCTGTATAAATTAACCTGAACCAGTTTCTTACATGCAGTTACAAAGAAGCAATCATGTTTCTCTTCATCCAACGCCCTCTTATGGAACTTTTGCTAAAAATTCGGGCTATATAAAAAAAAAAAATAGACGAATTAAAAAGAATGAAGTAAAATATGATTAACAGAAAAGAAAGGGACGCTGATTTGGTGTTTTGTGGTTTTGACGCAGGTGAGTCAACGTCACATCACCGCTAAGATACTTCATATCAAGCAGTCAGCAGCATTTCCTGGGTCTTGTTTCATTTCCCCTTGTTTTGCTGCTTCCCCCCTACCCCTCCCCCTTCCTGGAATACGCCGGCCGGCCTAATCACAGGAACCGACCCAAGGCTAGAGGTGCATGCCTTTGCACATGGCAGCACAAATTAAAACATCTCCTGCCACCCGCCTCTCTAATTCCCTGGCACTATGCCCTGGCCGGTCCTTCAAATTACAACCCGGCCTCCATGTAGCGTAGCCAGCATGGGGCAGGCCAGCTTATTGACACAGACCCCCCGCCCCCCCTCCCTGAACTCCTTAAGTCAATAACTGAGTATCTCAGAACACACACTATTGGCCGGCCACATGAGGGTTAACGTTCATTGTTGAAAGCAGTGGCTGAAGGACTCGGAGCAGCATTTTTGTTTTGTTTTTTCTCCTTTGAGCTACCATTGACTGATTTACTCCCTTCAAGATGAGCACTGTTTTAATGAAGGTCTCTGACCTGCCCCCATTAAAACTCATTATTGTTTAAAAACTTAACGGAGAGCAATGGAAAGAAATAAAAAGTGCAGCTTTTGATTTTACCATCTCAGATTGATGGTTTATTTTTTGGTCAATTACATAAAAACAATTTCACAATCCAATAACCAAAAGTACAGAGTAGATTACAGTATTAGTATTATAAATAAAACTGGACTGTGCTTTATTTGTTGTGACTACTTCTCTTCATATTTTAAATTTGATTTTAAAATATATTTAAGAACTCTTTGGTCTTAAAGAAGGACCACCATAGAAATCACAGTACCTGACCTATCTTGAAGTAGAAAAAAAATATTTTTTTTCATTTACTGTAAAAATTGAGTTTGAATCTATTTTTAGTTCATCCATCCATCCATCCATCCATCCATCCATCCATCCATCCATCCATCCATCCATCCATCCATCCATCCATTATCTTCCACTTTATCTGAAGTCGGGTTGAGAAAAAATTGAGTCAAATCAAGTATTTCAAGAATCTTACCAAGTAAAATTTTCTTACTCCACTGGCAGAATTTTTTTTACTTAATTTGAATGAAATTATCAGGTTAACAAGAAAAATAATCTGACACATTCTGAAAACAAGATTATTATTCTTACACAATCAGTTCTTGTTTAGTAAATCAGTCTCAAAACAAGATCAAAAATATTTTTTTTGGCTGGATATAAGGTTTTAAAACTTGGTTATATGGACAGAAAGACCCCAGGTCCGAACCGGGGATGGAACCCAGGACCTTCTTGCTGTAAGCCTTTGTGATGCTCAAACCACCTCAACTGGCTCCTCTCGATGTGGAGGAGCAGCGGCTCCTGCCAACATATAAAAAGATACTTGTTATTTTACATAATGCAGTGTTTCCCTTACAAATATGGGCTGATTATATGCAGTGGTTTGTAGAGATAAATATTTTTAGATTCTCAACGGTGTTTCAGTTCACGGGGGCATGAATATAAGTTAAATAAACACAATCAGCGCTACACCTTCAAATCACATTCTCAAATCCAACAGTGATGTCTTTTCGTGTCCAAAGACACATTTTCGAGATGGATTCTGTTGTTGAAACATGATTCGGCTGCTCAGATCCGCGACCCTGACCAGACTTTCTGAACACACATGCTGCTTTGCGGGGATCAGGAGTCAGTGTTTGTCAGCCGCTCTGGGAGCTGTTGATGGTGTTGTTTTCAAACGCCCTGCTGATACTTGGTTCTCGCCCACACGTACCCTGAATGCATATTATTAGGCCCGTGCGCAGGTAAGTGATATGTTCCTGGATAAAAACGTAAACAAGCCTGAAACGCCTCATGACACAGATGAGTAGTAGGGACACAGAATTAAATGCTCTGATGAATAATTTCATCAGTGGTTTCACGAGCTGCTGCTGGTTTAATAAAACAAGCCTAACTAGAGGCAAATTTCAAAATATGACACAAGGAGTTAAGTTGAGCAATTAACTTTGTCCTGAAACTTAATTAAACAATCATAAAGCTGGAATGTTGAATCTTAATGACCTATGTTAATTGCACACTAATAGCCATGATCTTTCTGGGACCTGTTGACTGTGCCCAGAAACAGTACTTCTCAACAATGACCACATTAAGTCAGGATTGTGTTTTGCGTTCCACGCAGTTCCACCACAGGCAGCGAGGGAAGTTAAGGTCAGGTGCAGTGTGAAGGGAGTGGCAGGTAAAGGGTGAGGCCGTGGGCGAGTCGAGTCCCTGTGTCATAAACTGGTTTTTTGGTGCTTGAAACGTTACCTTTGGTGGCAGCTGGAGGCTTGTGTGTCAGTTTGAGTAACAGCAGTACAGTTGGCCAAGGTTGTAACAATTTTGGATTTTTCATTATATTTTAGTTTTATTTCGTTTTGACTTTTTTTTTCTTGGATTTGCTAGTTTTTGTTAGTTATTATTGCATTTTTAATGCTTAGTTTTAGTTTAGTTTTTATTAGTTCTAGTATTAGGTTTTTTTTAATAGTTTGAATAAACATATTTGCCAATCCATCCTCAAGCTTGTGATGTTCCTGTGAGTTAACTAACCAGCAGCTATTTGGTCACTAGTTAAAGCGTCCATTATAGTGACATCTTACTAAAATAATTGCGTAACTCAATCAGTTCTTGTTTAGTAAATCAGTCTCAAAACAAGATGAAAAATATATATATTTTTTGGCTGGATATAAGATTTTAAAACTTGGTTAGATGGACAGTTTTTGCAGTGAGGAATGACCGTCCTGGTCTGGGTCCAACTGGTGTTTTGTACCTGGACTTCTTTGCTAAGTTTACCCATAACAAAGGTTGATGACTATCATATCATATCATCCTGGAAATGATTTGTCAGTTGTTGTTTTTTTTACTTACACCAGCGTTTTACAAGTTTGCAATATTTCCATTCATGAAGGCCTGCATTTATGTTTTTGTTGTTTACTGTCTTTATGAGTGTTTTCATAAACAGTATCGTAGTATATTCTTATACATTCCCATTTCATACTTTTGGTGGACTTTGTCCATAAGCCTTACTATTAGTCAGAGTTCCTGCTTTTTTGTGCTGTTTTGAATTGAAGCAAGCATTACTCAGTTTATTGGACTTGGACCTTGCGACCTGTCCAGGGTGTACCCCGCCTCTCGCACTGTGACTGGATATGGGCACCAGTGACCCCCGTGATCCTGAAAGGTATAAGCGAGTATAGATAATGGATGTATGGATTACCCTGCTATTCTTTTTAGGAATCAGTGGGCCTTATGCAAGAACCATTCGTATGAACAGATTTGTTCTTAAGTTGTGCGTACGAGTGATTTAGGAGAATTTGTGGCAATTTTTTCGTATTTTAAGATTTTCTTCAGATACGAACAAAATTCACGAGGTGCGCGACTGCTCTTCTTCTGAACAAATGAAAACTATGTAACACTAAAAATATTTGACCACAGGAAAACCGGAGCAGGACTAGATGAATACTTACTTTGTGATGTAATTTAAGAATGAACTCTTCCTGGGATGTGGGGCAGGAAAATTATATCCTTATATGGTGTTTTTTGGGGTGGTAATTATGTAAACATCCTCTCCTCGTGCATGAGCACCTGGATACACATTCATCCGTTCACGCTGCTCATTTACACATTTTTCCTGAAGATAGAAAAGTTTGTTGAATCTGACGTGACACGTTCGTATGAGCCCTTCATACGAACAAAAGTAAGAGAAATTTAGGATAAGAATACGAACATGTTCTTGCATGAGGCCCATTGTTTGCGTACTGGTGATATGGAGTTTTATGTCTCTCCTACTCCCTTGACATATTCATGGTTTTACATGACCATTCTTTTAAACAACTAATTACAACTAAAGACACAAAAATTTATATATGAGCATACAGCAAAAAAAGGCTCAAGATGTATTTTTTTATTTCACTAAAGGGAATAAGTTATACCTTCTAAAAATGCTTTTGCTCCTAAACAATAAAAGCCCTTAACCAAAGAATTTGTTTGTTTACATGTAGGGGGGTGGGTAGCCCTAAAAACTGTACCAGAACCAGCCAACAAGGAAGCTGGTATTTTTCTGACTTCAACAACCAGGATCCAGTAGTAGGTCTATCAGTATACCGACATAATTCAGTCGTGTCTTTTGTGGCCTCTGTAGCTGTGCATGTTCAAGATTTAGAAAGGGATTTTCTGTGACCGTGGTATTGCATCCCACAGCTGTAGGGGGGGTTCCAGAGCACATCTTGTGTGCTCCTGTAACAAGCTAGCCTGGCCCTTGCCTTCTTACGCAGTTCTGCTCAATTCTAGTTTCCCTTCACTGTTCTGTCTGGGATTTCTTTGGGAGCATTTCATTCGGGCCAATCAGAGACCAGAACGTCGATTTTCTGTGCAGGGTCTGCTTGTAGTTTATTTCACCTGGGCCAATCAGAGAACAGAAGGCGGGGTTTTCAACAACGTGGATTTTCAGTGTCTGCTTGTTAGTTTAGCATACGGCAGTGGAGGAAGTGAATGAAGCCAGTCCGTGTTGATAAGGCTTCTAAATTAAATTAAATTTGTCTGACAAAGCAGCAGCTCTCATTTACAGCCGCCTCGTTCGGCTCTGTACTTTTCTCCTCTCAGTAGGGTTGTTTACAGCGCACGCAATTTCCATTTAGCTTCTTAGCTTAGCCTCCTTCACAGCGACATATGTCACAGCCAACCGATCCAATCGTTTTAAACTTCAACAGAAGCCACGCCTCCAGCAAGAATCACTTCTCTATAGCTGAGAGTCCAGACCCTCTGTCCGAAGCAAAGAAAAGGGTCTGGTTTTTACCAGGCTATAGTAACAAGCTCAAGTGACCATAAAACTGAGGAAGAACATCTTTCAGTGGAAAACCAAACAGCTACAACTGATGGTTGTCAGTCTTGAAAACATCCTGAGGCGGCAAAAGACAGACAATATTTTTGGGCTCATGGGGAATAAGTTGTACCTTCTAAAAAGGCTTTTTTGTTCCTAAACAATAAAAGCCCACAGAGTCCCACAAACTAGGATAGTTTCAGAATTCTGTGGGTTTATACATTTTGTGGAGGTGTAAAGATGAGATATGTGAAAGAGCATTAATTATTTTCTATTGTTTGCTTAAATTGCATTAAAAAAAATTCCGTGTTTTTCTTCTCTGTTTATTTTGGAAGGCAGATCACATGAGTAAAAATTCGGAAAGTCTTTCCATTTGTAGTTCAAAATAAAGTCAGTGTAGTTCTGCTTTAAATGAATAATCTTATTCAGATGGGTTTTGTTTAGTTTGTTTTTCATCCTCCTTTTTTGACAATGTTTAAAGCATTGTAGACCTTTGGTTTTCACGAGGCAACAGCATCCTTTAGCTTTTTCCTCCACTTTTTTATGTTTTATTATAACTTTGCCCTAGAAACTTCAATGTTTACATCCTTTGTGCTTTCCAATAGCTTGTTTATTCATGAGAGTGCCAGTGTGTGACTCTTACTATCACTGTAGAGGAAATGCCATAAGTCGCGTGCCAGTCACAGCTAACCGCAAACCCAGGCTGGGGTGGAAAGGGCCATTTTTCATATAAATCATGGAACATGGCTGTGGGCAATCCATTGGCAGGCCAAGCGAACAGCCACAAATAGACACCCATTGCATGTAGTAACAGCTTTTAGCAACACAAAGACAGACTTTAGCAACCATGGCCTGTGGTGCAGCTTGAGAAAAAAAAGCAAAACAAAACATAAAAAAAAACGGCCTCTTATTGTCTCCAAGCGATACCGACTTAGTCACAAGTTATTCCCAGACTGTCAGATTTCATCCATCAGAAGTGAATGCTTTAAATCCGCTCGTAGCTCCAGCCAGGGGTTGCAGAAAGACAGAGACTCTCTTAATGAACCCCACTTGAGATGTCAGCGAGCCAGCACTTTGACAAAACCCTCACAGACTCTGCTCTGTCTCGCTCCATTACCCAACACTGTTCGCATCACACGACATCAACGGACCTCCCTGACATGGGTACCTAGTGCTGTGATGATAGGCACTGAAATAATGTCGGGAAGAGACAACGGGGGTCTTCTTTAGGGTACAAAGGAGCAAAGACTGATGTGGAATGTAACTAACCTGGAAGCTATGGGGCTAATCAGTTCCAGCAAAAGCATACGTTACAAAGAGGAGAGCAGCTTCATTGTCAGAAAGTGAAACGATAAAGAGAGAGAGATGGCGACAGGGAGAGATTCACATCAGCATGCGTGTGTCGTGACTGTCGGGTGTCTTCTCAGAGCTGCAGAGGTCAAGTTGGGACACACAGATCCCACCCCCGTGTTGGTCTTGCCTCTTTTTAAACTCATCCAACAGCTGAACTACATCTGGTTCTCTTTTACTCACTTAAGCTCTTCGGGTCTCTCTGTCTCTGCCTGAAAACTGCAGTTTCACAGCTATGTCTTTTGGCTCCACCGGCACGTAGGAGTTCGTGTCATGCAATGCCGCGTCACTCGTTCAGAGCGTCACGTTAGAGGGGTTCTGCGGGCTCAGGTTAAGTGTGGCACCTTTTTTTCACGGGTCAACACAGTGGCAGCTTTATGCTCAGGGTAATTTGGGCATACCGGGAGGGCAGTCGGGCCAAACTGAGAATTACTCGGCCTCATTAAAGAGACATTAAGAGGAACCAAAAAAAAGCCTTTCAGTCGACCAAAGAGAGCCCAGTGTTCACCGGAAGAAGACTTGGGCAAACCCAAGTGATATTTAAAAGGGTCAAATGAGGAAATATCCTCGTTTTTCTTTGGTTGATTCTTGAAAACACATGTTTGTAAAGTCTCTGCCAACACGCAGACTCATAAATAACTCCACTTTCTAGATTTGAAAAGTCCTTAAGTGATTTGAAGGGGACTGGTGTGTGCGCGTGTTTGCGTGTGACAGATCCAGCAAAGATTAAAATTAACCAGCCTCCTCATCTTTAACTCCACCCAGCTGTAACTTCAAATTATGCTGCATTTACTGTACCTCGGATGTGGGAAGTCTAAACTCTTTTTTTGGTTACTTTTGCTTTGCTATAAACAAACTTTAATCATGCCGCAGAGCAGCTCTTAATCCATCCATCCATCAGTTCATCACAGGGCCACACAGAGACAGTCATTCACTCTCACACTCAGGGATTACTCACAATCACCAGTTAACCTAACATGCTTGTTGTTGGACTGCGGCTGGAAACCAGAGAACCTGAAGAAAACTTGCGCACACACACACACACACACACATGAACACACACACACGCAAGGAAGATGCAAACATCATGCAGAAAATTCCCAGGACCTATTTCTTTGCAAGGCAACAAAACACACAAAACTCCCCGATCATAACTGCTTTGCAGTTCTAGTTGGGATCATTTTTATAAGCATATTGTTAATAAATTTTTAGTACTTTTAAAGTTTTTACATTTCTTTGTTAGCGTATTGGCTATGTACTTTTGAAAAACGTGAACATTTTTAATACACAAAGTTCTTTTTTCACCTGTAAGTTTACAGGTGAGGAATAAAAATCTTAAGTATACTAAATCTTACCATACTTGGGCATACTTGAAGTCACACTAATACTTACTTGAAGTACTTCAAATGTGTTAATAATTATTTAACTTAAAGCATGCTAATATGGAACAGCTAATTTTGTACTAAATATATGTTAGTTGTAATTAAATTGTAGAAAATCCCAGTGTGTTAACTGTACTATTATGTGCTTTTGATACTACTATATCAAAAGTATAATGCTTATGAATTTGAAATACAATAAAATGCATGTTATTATTAGTACATACAAAGCTGTATAGTTAGTGTACAAAATATATTTAAAGTTGTTCCACTTTAGCACATTATAGTATACTTAATACACTTAAAATTGTGATTTTGTATAATTTAATTACAACTAAAATATTTTCAGTACAAAACTAGTGGTTCCAAAATAGCATACTTTAAGTATGCTAATGATTAGTGTGGCTTAAAGAATACTAAGATTTAGTATACCATGCAGCCACATCACACAACGTTACAAAGTATCTTTATTTTGTTGCATCACATTTGACCTTTTTATTTTTAATTTAGCCACTGAGTACAAATACTATTTTAAACAAGCACAAGTGTAATTTTTTTTAGCTAAATTAATGTTTTACAGTAATAAAGAGAAATGATGTTTGGGTGATTTTTGTCACAAAGAAACTCTGGTTCCTCTGTAGCTCCAGTCATCCTCAGTGACACTTCATTAGCTACATGTCCCCTTGCTTTTTGTCTTTTGGGCCTAAAGTCTCAGTGAGACTTATTTGTGCCACGGCAGAGCCCAGAGGAACCACCTGGAGTGCACACACGCTCTCCCCGACACGTTCAGGCTTGTATGGGATCCGGTAAAGATAAGAGTGACAAAGCAGGCTGCATTATGAGTAGTAAAAGGTTTGTGTTTTTCCTTGTTTACATTTTTCAGATACATCACATGTGTGATGTGGAACGAGCTTTTTTTTCTTTCTTTTCCAAACTTGGCTAACGCAGTGACATGTGACCGCTAACTCAGAAAAGAAAAAAAGGCCTTAAACCAACCAGAAAGATGAGATCAAAGCTACACTTCACAGAGAGACAAAACGATTTATGCTCTGAAATTATGGTGAGAATGATTAATCTGCATTCACACTATTGTTTTCTTCTTTTTTCATACATTTTTTTTAAGTTTTTTTTATTTCTGCATACTTGGGGCTAGTTTAACCATTCATTGAACACACAGCTCATTCAGAAAATGAATGCTAAGACTTATTTTCTGTTGTAAAACCCTTCAATTTCAAAACATTTAACTTCATTTACCAAAAAATCCCTGTTAAAATACATTAAATCTCTTTAACACTTTAAAAACACTACTTCTACTAATACAGCTGTTCTACTTTTAATAATGCTGCTAATGCTTTTAGCTTGTGTTTTGCTAATGTTAACGACTAGCACAGGCTTGCTACCTTTATCTAGTATTTTGTTACTTCAAGTTAGCATTTAGCTTTCAACAAAATTGCTCAGCACTTCACATCTATACTAGCCTTGCCTTCCTACGCAGTTCTGTTCAATTATAGTTTCTCTTTTTTGGGATTTCTCCCTTAGACGATGATTTCTCTGGAAGGATTTCAGCCGGACCAATCAGTGAATAGGAGGGGATTTGTAAACGATAACATCGATTTTCTGCACCGTTTTTGTCTGCCTGAAGTTTAGCAGTGGAGGAAGTGAATGAAGTCAGTTCGTGTTGACAAGGCTTATGAATTAAATTAAAATTGTCTCACAAAGCCTGCAGCACTCATTTGCAGCTATCTTGTTCGGCTCGGTACTTCCCTCTTCCCAGTAGAGGATGGTTGTTTACAGCGAACACAACTTTCGGTTAGCGTCTTAACATATTGGCCCCATCTGAAATCTGATTGGCCCCCTGAAATGCCCCTGTCCTTTCACTCATCTGTCCTTGCCCAAGAACAATGATGGTGGCTGCAGTTTCACTCCCAACCACTAGTGGCGCCAGTGAGTCAAATAAAGTCCAACATGAAGCAAGCTTACAGAAGTCTTTTTCAATTTGTACAATCCTGCAGAATAAAAGTTTTTACTGACAAGATGGGTGGATTTTCTTAAATGTTGTGTGTTTGAGAGTATTTTATTTATGTACCGTAAAAAATCATGTAAAATTGATAAGGAGAATTTACTGTGCAAGCTTTAGTGTTTGAACACAAGTGACTGGTTAAATGTATACACTTACAAATATTTGGTTATTTGTGTGCAAGGATGTTGAACAAATACTTGGCCCCTCTATGAATATTGTGGCCCCTTGATGGCCCCTTACACTGAAAAATCCTAGATCCACCACTGGCTTAGCATCGATGCACTGCATACGTCACGGCCAAACATTAGCGATTGGGTAAATTAGATCCAATTGTTATAAACTTGAACAAAGTCCACGCCTCCAGCAAGAAATCGCTTCTCAATAGCTGAGAGTCCAGACCCACTGTACGGAGCAAAGTGTAGGACAAGGGGCTGGTTTTTACCAGGCTCTATAATGTTCATTTACAGAAAATGCATGAGTTTAACTTATTCTTTCTCTGCTTCAGAAGCTGAGAAATAAAGGTTTTAATTAATATTAACAGTTTTGTCAAATCACTTAAAAACTTTTAGTTTTTTAAGAGGACTATGTAAAGGTTGCTTCAGTCCTAATGGGTTAAAAAAGGTTTTATGAGTACATCTCTGATCTCAAACAACAAATGAGTCTTTTATCAAATCTACAAAAACCAGCGTTGAAAAGCTGAAATAAGCACACTGGATACAGTATCAAATATGTTTATTGGTTACAGAACAGAAAGTCTTCTAACAGCCTGGAATAGTATAAAGAGAACATTACACAACCCTGTTTTATTTTTCTTTAGATTCAGAAGTGGTTGGAACCAAATGTGCCGGAACGCACGCGGCAGCGAGCGTGTACTCTGTGTACAGTAACATGTCCTCACGCTACATCCATGTCCTGATGTGGCCCCGGCCGTCTAACCGCATTCTGTCTTCTGGCACCCAGAGGGATATAAGGATCTCATATGCCTTTGGCAGGCGTTCACGCCCACATTCCTCGGCTATGTGCTCACGAGCATTCTCTCCACTACTACCTCCCTCCCACTTTTCTCTGACACGGAAAACTTGGCCCACGTTGAATTGCTCTATTAAAAAATATATATATACAAAATCCAAACACTGAAGCTTTGGGTCGTTTTGGGGCATGGCACTGATTAAACAGGTGGACTACAAAGGTTGCGAAGCATCTAACTGCAACAAGAAGATACTTAGTGACAAAAGTTATAAAAGAAAACTTTTACGTCTGCACCAGAGTCAATTTTCCAAAGCTGTAGGGCTTTTTTACAAGACCAGTTCCCAGTGGCTCATTGAGTTAAAGGTTATCTTTTACTGACAAGTCAAAGTCAAAGGCAGTGGGGCCACAGAGGCTGTGCAGTTTGCCGTCTGGGGTGACTGGGTTCAGGGGTGGGGGGTGGGAGGCGGGAGGTGGGGGGTGCGGAATGTGACTGAAAGAAAAAGCCAGAAGGAATCATTAAAGAGAAGAAATGCGACGCCAGAACTGGAAACACAGCAGAGAAAAGGAGAACTTTTCTATTTTTTTTTTTGCCAAAAAAATAAAAAAATAAAAAAAATGGAAGAAAGAAGTAAGCATGTCCTAATTGTTTAAATGTTTTGAGGTTTTTCATCGTTTTGTGACAAACAAAAGCAAGAAGGGGCTTAATTTTGTGTAGCTAAGCAACCTTAGCAAATACAAAACAATTTAATGGAACCAAATAAAATTGGGGTAGTTGTAGAGATCCCCAAATATCTCATGAATCACTCAATTCAATATATTTTAAAGAGAGGGTGGTGGTATTGCTGTAAACTGGTCTCTGTCCCTTTAACCTCCTACCATTTCGAACACTCCCACTTCGGCCCATCACGACATTGCTACGGGGGGGGGGGGGGGGGGGAACGTGGCTGCAGCCAGGGAGGAGCTTTTTACCAAAAAAAAATTCAGGCA